>OVAX01000694.1:0-67927 GCA_900406405.1 Lepidium africanum
AAACAAATCCGTACTACGGGCTTCTTGCTCCTCAGCCACTCTTTGGTTTAAATCGACATCCCTCTGGGTCAAAGTCCGGATCCCGAGGGCCTGACGTCTATGCTCCAATGCCTCCATCTAATGGGGATTGCCCGCAACCAACATATCGAACATAGACTCCATTGCTGCAAACTGCTCAGCCGTCGATCGCTTTAGCTCCGCTACTTCGTTACGCGAAACTGTCAACTGAGTACGGAGAGAGCTTTCCCCCATCCAAGTAGAAGTGACTCTTGGGACATCTTGCACGGATCATACTCCAAAAATCCATCCTTTCTTCTTTGGAGCAATTTGGTAAAATCGTTAAACATGTTAGTATTAATTATATTACCCATAATTAAGTAAATATTGAAATTAAATAGCTAATGATATTTATAACTAATTACCTGTTTATAAATTGAGTCTACTTCTGAAGTGGTCAATTCCACAGGAGTACCATCGAAGGTTTCCTGGGAAAACTGAGTCCGACGCTCCTGAAAAGCAGCTACAAACTCGTTGTTTAGCCTCTCAGATCTAGTGTCGATGAAAACTCTGGACTTGGTCATATGAGTCCGCTCGAACAAATCCGAAAGAGAAGGAACATGTCCTAACTCTTCAGCCTAAAAAGTTGTAAAATTTAGTTAAATATCTAAGTAATTAAAAATTAAATGAACTAAATATTTTAATTTTAAATAAAACAACTTACCATCTGTAGAGCGACTCCGCCAAAAGGAGTCTGCCCAGCAGTGTGAGGCATAGCGAGCGACAAACCGTCTAGACCAACCGTGTTCCGAGAAGTAGAACACTGAGCAGCTTTCTTCACGGAAATGGGGTCTTCCCAAAAATTCATCATGGCTTTCTTGTTGAACTCATGCTTGACGGTCTCGTTGATGGGGACGTCCCAATTCCGATGTTGCTGTTAAAAAAAAGATTTAGTATTAATTAGTAATTCAATAAGTTAATTAAATAAAACAAAATAATTGAAATTTAAAATTTCTAATTACCGAGAAAATCTTAAACCACGTTACGCGAATGTAGTGTGGTGTCGATGTCCAGTTAGGGGTCGCCTCGACAAAAAAACTCTTGATGCACTCTGTAATGCTTCGTACCACTTTGCTATCCACACCAAAGCTGAATTTTATAAAACAATTGTAATTAGTAAATATATAATTTGAAGTAATTTTAATTTTAAATTTCTAAATCTAATAAATAAAATTAATACTAAATAGTTAACTTACCAATAAGTACCAGTAGGTCGATCGATATGCAATGTCGACAAATTCCCGCAATTTCTGTGCACGAGAATATCCTCCACCCTATACTGCTCATAGGGTGCATCCGGTGGTACCATGAGATCCGGATGAATAGCTCCAGGAACCGGTGGAGGGTCGACGGGCTCATCCGGTTGCTGCTCCGGTAGTGACTGTGATTGAGGCGGGACAGTCTATGACTGTGTCTCTAGCATCGCCAAAGAAGTTGAGGCTCTAGCAGAGCCCGACGACGAAGACGTACCCTGAATAAAGTCGTTGTAGTGGACACATCGTATATATTTACGGGGAGGCATAGATAAATCTGCAATAATAAAAAATCAATCAATTAATAATCTACAATAACAGAAAAATCTTAATTATATTCTAAAATCTAAATTTCATCCTAATTTCTAAATTCCAGCTATCCTAATTTCATAAAATTAGAAATAAACTTTAGAGAGAAGGTAGAGAGGTACCTTAAAGAGAGAAAGGGAAAAGAGGAAATGGCAACTGAAATGGGATTTCTCGTGGGTATATATAGAATTGATTTTCGTCGTAAACGCGTTGTAAACGTACAACATCGTAACAACGTTGTAACGATGTTAAATGTTGCCAACGCGTTTACAACGACTAACTCGGTTTTAGGGTTTAGGGTTCGTTACGACAAAATTAAGTTTGCTTTGTTGAAATTAAGTTCAGTTTTTTGAAATTATAAGTTCGATTTGTTGAAATTCTTAGAAATCTGTTTAATCGTATTGTTTTTCAAACTTATTCTTATTAGAATTCAAACTTATAAGATTTAGAATTTGAACTTATAAGAATTAGAATTCGAACTTTATAATAATTATAATTGTATTATAATTTCAACAAACTGAACTTAATTTCAACAAACAAAACTTATAATTTCAACAAACCAAACTTAATTTCAACAAACCGAACTAATAATTTCATTAAACCGAACTTATAATTTCAACAAACCAAACTAAATTTCAACAAACCGAACTTATTTTCAACAAACTAAACTTAATTTCAACAAACCGAACTTAATTTCAACAAACCGAACTTAATGTCACAAACTGAACTTAATTTCAACAAATCGATCTATTCGTTGTAAACGTGTTGTTAACGATAAATGTTGTAATGACGTCGTAACGTGGCAACACTTTTACGACGAAAAACTGTTTCGTCATAAACACATTGCCACATTATGACGTTAGACGTTGCCAACGCGTTTACAACTAATGCTTTTAATGTAACTTATAAGTTTGGTTTGTTGAAATTCTTATACGAATTCTAATTCTTATAAGTTTGAATTCTAATTCTTATAAGTTCGAATTGTAATTCTTTTAAGTTCAAATTCTAATACGATTCTAATTCTTATAATTAAGTTCAAATAATAATACGATTAAAAACTTCTTGATACATTACTTGATCCATTTAAATTGTCATATTTAATACATTAAAAAAACGTTATCATACATATGCGGCACAATCAATCAGATCCTTCATCATTACTATCTTCTCCACTACTGTGATCATCACTTTCATCAAATTCATCACGATCCTCGTCGGCAGCATCATCAAGGAGATCTTCGTATTCTCAGTTTTGCGGATCAATTAGCACAACTTGCTATGTAGCTTGATCGGGTGCATGTATAGCCGTACATGATTCTTCTTGCAAGGGTAAATCTCCAGCTCCAATTATTCGACCATGGGGAGTGATTTTAATAGCCGCTAACCAATTGATTCCAGATTCTTTGACCCTATGATATGGAATGAAGCTAACTTGCTCTGCTTATGATGCTAAGCAGAAAGACTCACTAGTGGTAAACATATCCCTTATCAAATGCACATTTGGTTTCCCATATTTGGATTATGAAACTATTTATACCAAAATCACAAAATTTTCCCTAGAAAAGGAACTATTATCATCCAAAACAAACTCAAAACTTGAATTACCATTTTTATACTACAATTACATGAATAGCGCTTAACAAAGAATATTCCATCTCCACAAAAAAAATTCCACAGAGAAAGAAAAAAACATCACTCCATTCTAATTGCATGTCCTATAGTATTATTAAATTTATAATACTCTTAGATTGGTTGCACGTGACAGGTACTTCTTCTTTGGTGCAATTTGAATAGGGGCTTAATCGTCATATATATATAAATAGTAGCCATGGCAGTTGCCTAAATAGAGAAAACTTTATGTATATCCACTTAAATCACTCTTTAAAATATTACTTTTAAAAAACCCATTGCAAAATTTAACTAATACTTATATGTTAAATAATAATTAAATATATTATATCTAAAATTAAAGTTCAATAATATTTTGGTTAATATATATATTTAAATAATTAAATCTAAGAAACTAAAGTAAATCGATCTGAAATAGAATGTATCAAACCCGAACAGGAATTGACTAAATAGTGAGATGGAACTTAACTTTTATGCCTGAAAAACTAAATCCGAACTTGAGTCATACCAAGAATTTGTTTTTTCAAATCTTAATTTTTTTGATTTTTTCAAAAACATAAATTCAAATACGACCACAACCGAATCAGATAGATGTCGCCTAAAATTCAAATTTTTTATAAACTACCACAATCGAACCATACCCGATCTATAGCGAACCAAGCTCGAAATATGTCTGACTTCTTTCTTTTCCAACTTTGTAAAGATAGCAAGAATTATGTCTTTAGATCGATCAGCAGGTAGGTTTTGTTAGCTTGTATTCTCTCTTCCATTGATGGGAACAACAACCGTTATTGGTTATGTTACTTCTCGTGATGCAGAAGCTAAAGAGCACTAGTTGAGTCTAATGAAGTACTCAAGTCTCTGTAGTTTTTGTATGTTTTGGTCTACTTTTAGTTTATGGTTTATTGATATCTGAACATTGAAACTAATACATTTGGTCTTTTTGGCTGATGTCGACCAAGATATATTTTGATGGATATCTATGTTATGTGTAGAGATTGTTTTATTTTTGCTGTCAAGAAACTTTCGGAGCTTGATTTGGAAATTCAGGCACAAGAAGAAGAACAAAAAATTGATGAGGTGGTGCAGTTTTAATGCTGATGGTGTGATATTGCTTGTGTTCATAGACCTAACGTTTTCCCAAGATTGATACAATCATGTCCACAATAGTGAATATTTTGACTTCAAGTGCTGGTTCCTTGTTTTTATGTTATATATTTATTACCTCTCCAATTGAAATGCATCTGTTTAAGATGTCTTCAAGTGCTGGAATCATTTATTTTTTATTTTTGTTAAACGGCTTCTTGTGGGGATTATATTAATTTGTTAATACATATACATATTTGTAAACACACAAATTGCATTTCCAAAATAAGTTTCATATATAGTAAGTTTTATATATGTCATCAAATCAATTTTGATCTGTAAATACATAATTTTTATTTACAAATTATGAGATGTAAATACATAATAAGTTATAAGATGTAAATATATAATTTTTATTGACAAATTGAAAGATGTAAATACATAATCTGTATGTATTCAAATTTAATAAATATACCACATAAAACTAAATTCTGAAGTACAAAATATATAAATGTAATATGTAAATTCATATTGAGTAATTCCAATTTATTATTATATATCAATTTGTTCATAATTTTGAAGTCTAGAGTTTAGAGATTTGGAGTTTAGGGTTTATAGGTTTACGATTTAGGATATAGGGATTTGGGGTTTAGGGTTTAGAAATATGTTAATAGAATTAAACGTATAAATTTATTACGAAACTTTTATAAATTTCGTATTCATAGTTTTATTGTTTTACAATTTTGAAATATAAAACTTTATTTATTTAAACTATATTGTATTTCATATAGAGTTTAGAGTACATATCTTATGATACTAATATAAGTTTGTCTATATCATTTTTAAAATTGTTATAACTGTCAGATTAATTTCAAAAATTATATAATTATAATTTAAGTATTTGTAATTCTGAATTTATGTGTTTCTAAGATTTCATTTGTAACATTTCCCTTAAACTTATTACTATATTGCATATTATAAACTTTGGTTATGTAATGAAATATGTTGTCTTATTATAGTGCATGTATCATTATACTTATATCAAATTCTTTTTTTCATTTTAAAACCATATAGTTGTCAAAATAACATCTAAGTTAAATTACTCAGCAAATATACAATATTTTTTTATTAGTTGTTCCTAACTGATAGCAATTAACACAATTAGAGAATCGAAATATGTAATTTAAATAAGAAAAAAAAATTAAAATATGTAGACAAGTAAAGAGAAACCACCAATGAGAGAAGATAATTCGGATCACTTATGTGGCACAAAATTTTGCCATTAGATTATAACCTCTTACGTGGCACAATCTCTTGCCACATATGAGATACCATATGAGCCTCTTTTTTATACCCTAAACACTTCATTCCTTCTTGCCGTTTCGTTTATCCACCGAGAAGTTGAAGAAAACATCTCTCCTTCACCTTACTAAGATCTCTCTCTCCATTGCTTATATTCGGAACAGTTCGCTATTGCATATCTCTTCACCTTTATCTTTTTTCCTTACGAGGACCTCTTTCTCTTTTGCTGAATAAAGCCCATTATCTTTTTTTTTTCAAAAATTGGTTCAATTACCTATATACATGCCTAAGTCGAATAAGAAGTCGGACTCCGTTCATCGTACAAAGACATAGCTCACTCGTTCAATTTCAAATCTCATTCTAGTAGTCTTTTTCACATATTATTGTAGATCTTTATATAAATCTAAAACGAGCTTGAAGATTTATGTAGGATCATTTCTTTATGAGCAAAATACTTATTGCAGTTTTGTTTCATCATGACAGGAAAACAATGTTTAGAGTATGATTAGAGAACGATTGGAGGAAAACAAGGATGTATATCAATTTTTTTTGTAATCAAAATTGTATATATTAATGTACTTTTTTCTGTTTTCTAATATATTTTCACATGTAAAGAAAACAATTTGTATACTAAAAGCCAAATATTTATACCAAAATAACGAGTTTCCAATATATTTAATGGGTTATATAAAATATTAAATGAAATTAAATAATAAAAAATGACTGAAATATGATTGAATAGATTTAATTTGAATAACAAATCTATAAAAAAAAAGCTATTATAAAATTTTATAAATGCAATTGTTACCTAAATTGATAACAAGTATGAGGTGGTATTGTAAAGTTAATAATTGCAAAAACGAAAACATTATAAATAACAAATATATAATTGCAGAATAAAAAACTGCTATCTTAAGTGATAGACATATTATTGTGGGCGATTTACTAGCGTTTTTTACAATGCTATGGATATGTTATATAGCGTCTTTCTGATGCTAAGGAAACTCATATTTCTTGTAGTGAACTATTCTAATTCAAGCCAAGCACTGAATTTGTAGCACAAATAGAAATTAAAACAAAGCATAAACAAAATAGTGAAATCTTAAGTGCAATAAACAAGAGCACTAATAACAAAGCAAATAACAATAGCAATGATGAAAATGGGTTCATGAGGAGCTAGAATAATCGATATGAGCATAGCTAGAGACTAATCACTTATTCAACAACCTATTTAGGTGACCTTTAGGAAATAGACTTAAAGGAAACCAGAATCATTCTCATTAAAACTAATCCTCTCTTTAAGCTGCAACCTAACCCACTCTCATGGTGATTCATAATAAAGGAGGTATGAAGAAACAGTCTAATAAGCATAACAAACGTTCTGGACAACTAATTTCTTAGGTTAGAGAAGCAAATTCCAATCCTAGGTTCTCGCAAGCATTTTCACAAACACCTTGTGGGCATGAAATGCAAAGATCAGATTTCATATAGCCAAGATGAAATAAGCATTAAACACACATAGATTAGAGAAATCTAAACATGAAAGAGCTTGAACAAGTAATAAAATCCCTAGATCTACAAAGATCTAGCTCATCTCCTCAATTACCCTAATAGAATCTACTCAGATTTTGTAACCAAGAACATAAACCTAGAATTTAAAAACAAGTACATAATCTTAAAGAGCAAAGAAAAAAATAAGCATGCAAAAGAAATTAAACTTAAATACTTAATAGATCATGATAAATCTTCATACAAAGCTAGAAAAAGTTATTGTGGTTTTCTCAAGAACAAAGAGGCTAAAAACGTGGATCCCCTTTTTTTTATGCTTTAGAAGGGTATTTATACCCTTTTTACAAAACCCTAGAAAAAGTCAACAAAATGGAGTCAGAAAGACAACTTTGCCTCAGCACTGCGAGTTGTGTGGTAGAGGCGTGTTCTTGCTTCAAGAAAAGTGTAACTGTGTCTCTGCACTACGAGTTGTGGGGTAGAGGCGTGTTCTTGTTTCAGGAAAAATGTAACTCAGCCTCTGCACTACAAGTTGTGTGGTAGAGGCGTGTTCTTGCTTAAGGAAAAGTGCAACTCCGCCTCTGCACAGCGAGTTGTGTGGTAGAAGCGTGTTGGTTCTCTTCCTTAGCAGCATTTTCTGATCAAGTTTTGCACTCCAGTCTGACCCATACTTGCCTCCTTGTCCACGAATGCATCCAAAGTGCTCCAAAATGACCTAAAATCACTCAATATGCAAATGTATGCAATGCAAATGGAAAGTATGCAATATGGACCTAAAACAACTCTAAAATAATAGAAATACTATGGATATGAATGCAAAGTGTGCTAAATAATGCTCCTAAAACACATACATATCAACCTATTCTTATATTACAGGTGTTTTAAAGCGACTAATAGTAGAGCATAATTTCTAGAGGGATTGAGATTGGTGGCGAAACATGGGTACATCAAAGATGCTAGTGATATTCTTAAATCCTCCCGAGAAAAGACATCCAAACAAGCATTTGCTCTTGAAAGTTGCCAAATATCCTGTGGAGATTTCAAAGTAGGGTTGAAGACATTGGAGGAGTTAGTTGAACATTCAACATCTATAATCGAAGCTGAAGATGTTGCTGATAGAGTTTTCCAGCCTATGAAGGACATATGGATTACGAGAGTTTGCACATATCTAACAATAGGGCAATCTCATAGTGGGCCAAAGTGTGGGTGGGTTGGTGCAGAGTGTTCCATTGACAAGAAATGTAAGGATTGTTTCATATGGTGGCGGTCTTACGAGTTCGTAACAATGTTGGCGAGGGAGCCACAAGTTTATTAACAGTTGACGTCTTCTAATAATAAGAGGATATTTGTTTTCCACTCTGGAATTTCTTGAGTTTATTTTTCCGTTAAATGTTAGAGTGACATTTTTAGTTTCTCAACTTAGCAAAATTACGTCGACATACCCAAAAGACATTGATTTGATTACTAATTCATTACATAGACATCAGCAGACATATTTATTAAGGATTTCAACTACAAAAAGTCTTGTCGAGGGATGGAAGACTTATTTACTAGATTGGGTTCTTGCAAGTTACCCGGTTATAGCCTCTTGATTTGCATCAGCTGTATTTATGTCTGGAATTCTGTCTTATCCCGACTAACAATGGTGTTAATTAGGACATGCTAATGTAGAAGGGCATACATAACATAGTAGGGGAAATTACATGAATTTCACCACGAGATGGTATTCACACTTTCCTCGGCCTTTAAGCAGACTTTTTTGTCTGTGGTGGCTGAATTGTAACGTCCTTCATAGACATTAGCAATTCACAGTCTTCTGCATTTGGAACTGGATAAATGAAGGCGTCATACAATTGTTTCCAATTATGGAGCGAGTAAAATGTGCCCACCAAAGAATGAATTTGAACAGCAGAAGCTCCTACGGCTACCAAAGCATGACGATAAGGAAATTGTAGGTTATCAAAAACCTTGCCAGAGCATGTTTTCTTTTTAATACCCATTTGAAAAACACATCATGTGCTATCATTTACTTGATATACTGATAGAAAGGAAGATAAAACTGCACATTCAGTTGCTTTCCTCGAGTGAGCAATCAGACGCTTTTCCATTGTAGGAGAGCAATACAATGTTAGTTTCGATGCCCGAATGCATCTAAGAGAAAACCAGCGCATCAACAGAGTCCTAATGAACTCAACCGTAGCGACAATCGGAAAAGACAATGCTTTCCCCATGGCAGCATTCAGAGACTCTACAATATTGATGCTCATGATATTGAAACGATTCCCTGGGAAATGCGATAAAGCCCACTGAGATATCCAATGTCATCAAGATATTTGACACAAGCAGGACTACGTCGTTTGATCTCCTCAAATAAATATTTAAATTCCCCAATCGTGAAAGCTTGTACTGCCTTGGAAACGAGGACAACTAGGCTAGGATATTTGAAAAGGTTATTAACAATCCTAAACAAATGAACAACATATGCACCATGGAGAGCGAGGGGATAAATAAGCTTCAATGAAGATGAAATCATAGTGTGCCTGTCTGATATGAAGACAAGATCCTCTCCACCGGGGACAAACAACTTTAGTTGAAAAAAAAAACAAAGATTAGCCTTTCTTATTTTCCCCATATATAACACCAAAAGCTAACGGGAAAAATTTCATGTTCCCAACCTGTGTACTGGCGATAACCAACCTCCTTTGAATTTTCCTTTCAGTTGTGTACCATCTATTACAATTACTTTCCTAAGATTCTTCATCGTTAAAACCGAAGCTCCTAAAGCAAAGAGCAAGTACTTAAACGAAACTTGGCCACATTTCAAAGTTGATTTCTCCAATTTATAGATAGTACCAGAATTTGTTGAGCACACCAGATGAAGATAAGAGCTAAGAAGGGTTAAAATTTTTCTTCATTACCCCAAGAACATGAAGTAGTGAATTCCATTGTTGTCCACGCCTTTGAATACAAAATCCAAACATTGAAATTGGATAATTTTATCTCTAGAATCTCACTTGCTCTTGGACCAACCATCCCATTACCATATTTAGATGAAAGAAAGTCAGCTCGGATGTCAGCAATATCATTCTTTTTGAACTGGGACCTAGTTTTGACGTCACAAGAATGAGGCAATAGCATAGTTCGCACCTCCACATTATCAGAGCTTGGTTGCATACGACAATAAATCCTCCACCTACAATTAGGGTCGGCACACGATGCTACAATTCTTATTTTATTGGATTTTATAATCTTGTAATGGAATAGCCTTTTCATCGCATACTTAGCCAATGAATGTTTGAAGTCAGTTTTGTTTCTAAAAACACGTCCTACATAAAATGAATCGCCGACAGCTATGTCTTTATTTGACCGAATTATATTGTAAAGAATAGGTGTCAGATCAGGCACAAGATAAGGGCCTTCATCGTTTTCGAAGACATATGAATCATCCTCATTACTTATAATGTCTGTAGAAGACGTCTATCCATCATTTTCAATGATATAATCTCCCCCAGGTGCACGAAGTGGTTCGTATCCAACATCCCCATTGATAAAGACATGCTTCATGTCTTCAGCATTTTTGGCGGGGCTATCATCGATACCAGGAATTCCAAGGCTGAACCCAATTGGGTACTTGTGCAGTAATTGAAACTTTAATGTAGATGGCATTGGAGAGATAGCAGAAGACATCTCTGGATTGCGTATGTCTTTGGTTTTGAAGGGGTCTTGTTCTAGTGGATATTCTTTGGCAATCAAATATTTCCAATGATCAAAGTCGTACTTCTCATTAGAATTGTTACTATCGTTGCAATCAGAAAGAGGTTAGTTTAGGACCATTAATTGTCAGGGGAAGACAAAATTTGTTTACCTCTTCTTGCCTTATATACTTCTTCGGCTCGAGCTACTTCAGCCAAAACAACATCGTCCTCGAACGATAGAGGAAGATCTAAGGCAAGATCAACAACTATAGCTGAAGGGTTCTCAACAACAACAATTGAAGAAACAGTGCAATGTACGATGCATCAACCTCTGTACATTGTCATGCTGGGACATCTTAACGCTTTTTTACCCAAGATACAAAGAGATTCATTCCGTCGGAGACAAAAAGACCTCTTCTTAGTTTTTGTAACCCCATATCGTCAGCTACATAGATATGGGGCATCTTTGCCTGGGTAAAAGCCAACGATTGCAAAGTGTTCCAACACGTAAGCAAGATATCATGGACATGTTCGTCCATCAAAAATTTCTAGATTACAGAATTTTTGAACTCATGGAATGAAGTTTCTTTTCCGATTCCTATGCAACGAGCAAAATAATCCTTAGAAACCTTGAAGTGTCAAACACATATATCTATGCATTCCCATTCCCCAACAATGACCATGACCGAATATTCCATTGAACATGTACCCATGATATGCTGTTGAATTAATTATGACATAGTGGAAGCCAAAAGTGTTAAAAATGCCCCAGTTAACCAATGGGTCATAAAATGCCCTAGTTCACAACACAAGATATAATTTGTGACCAATTTTCCCTTAGTTACGTGTGTGTATTGTACGTAAAGCACATGAGAAATAAGGAAAGAAGAGAGATGTAGTGGTAGTGGAAGAAGCAGAGCCATTGATAGGAGGGCACGTAGAATTGGGAAGGAAAAATAAAAACGCTCAAATGGTGAAGAAATGAGTGATGTAGGACATGTGTAGATGAGAGAAACAATCGGCGCAAATCAAAGCACGACACGTGGCAGAAATGACGTGGATGTAAAACATGGAAAAAAGGAGAGAATATTGTGGACATATAACATGGACATAAAGTTTTATTTGATAAAACATAGAAATGATATGAACTTAAAACATGGACATAGGGTGATGGATGAAAATGGTGAGTGGAAGGAGTGATGGAGTTACGAAAGCCATGGCACGGGAAAGAGAAACATAGGGGGCAAGTAAAGAGAAGACACATGGCACGTGGTGGCATTTCAAAACGCGAAGAATGTCAAAATAGACATGACTATAAAAAGAAATAAAACACTGACATAAAACATAGACATAGAGTTGAATTTGATAGGAAAAAAGAATGGGCATATGATTTTATTTGATAAAAACAAAGAAAAGACGTGGACGTAAACACATGGACATAGGGTGCCAGATGAAAGATGGTGAGTTGAGAGAGTGAAGAAATGAGTGATGTAGGGTCATTGAAAGAAGCAGAGTGAATGAAAATATGACATGTGGGTAGACATGGACATAGGACATAAAAATTGGATATATGGTTTTATTAGATAGTAACATAGAAATAATATGGACATAAAACATAGACATAGGGTGACATAAGAAAGATGGTGAGTGGAGGGATTGATGAAATGATGAAAGTCATGTCATAGGAAAAAGAAATATATAGAGCGAGTTAGGAGAAGACATGTAGCACGTGGTGGTATTTCAAACGCAGAGAATTCCAAAAAAGACATGGACATAAAAAAAAAAGAAGTGGATGTAAAACATAGACATAAAGTTTTATTTGATAGGAATAGAGAAAAGACTTGGATGTAAAAGATGGACATAGTGTGCCATATGGTCTCGACGTACAAAATAGAGAATAATTTTTCTCAGCAGCCACAAAACAAAGTTTTAGCGATCTTCTTTATGTTTACCAACAGGTGGATCCAGAGCCATTGGATAGGCGACCTATTTTTCCCATAAAGATATAAGAGAGAATGATATAGATGCACGCGTGGACATATAAACATGATGTGAACATAGATACAGAGCGTGGGCATATATACAAATATGAAAAAAAATCTGCATATACCTTTATACTACACATATGAAGAAAAACATAGACACCTTATTTGATAAGAAAAGAGAAAAGACATGGACATAATAGATGAACATAAGGTGACACATGATCTCAACGTACAAAATAGAGAGTAATTCTTCTCAGCAACTACAAAACAAAGTCTTGGCTTCTTTATATTTATGCCAGGTTGGAATCGCCGGAGCCATCCGATAGGACTTATAATTTTTGCACATAAAAACATATAAGATAATTACATAGATACAAGACATGGACATATAGGACGTGGACATAAATAAATATAATGTACATAGATACAAAGCATTAACCTTCATTATATACATAAAAAGGACACGGAGGAAGACAAACTATAATGATTTTTGCAAGTGACACAATTATACCAAATTCCTTTGAGCATATACATTTCTTATTTGAAGGCTGAAAAAAATTAGATAACTTATGAGAAGAAAAGTGAGTAAGCACAAAGTCACAGTGATAAGAAGAAGACAAACAAAACCATAGCCCAAATGAGTTGCAAAAACAGTATATCCTAATAAAAGTTTTTGAAAAGAAACGAGAAAAAGAAATGATTATCTAATATTTAATACTCTAAAAGTTACTGAAATCAAATCAGGGGTGTTTTTGTCAATTTGTTAAATAGACTAATTACACAATTGGTTAACTGAGACGTTTTTGACAAGAAAAACATACCTAGGGCATTTTTCACAAATTTTCCTTCCACTAGGGCATTTTTGACGAGAAACTCTATGATGTTTAAAACAAAAAATTTTATCACATACATATGACACGAGATGACTCAAAACAATCTAGGACCGTAGGGAATTAAAAAAACAGGATCAACCTTTGAATATGGGACGAAACTGTTGTACTGAAGAATACAAGGTAAAACCGCATAGCAAATCCCACTTTTGAATGTGTTGAATGAATTACCACTCTTTGTGTGAAGTTTCTCCCCTCTGACATAGCCGTCTTAGCTATTTTTTGGAGTCGGCGTTGGTGGCTGCGATAGCACCGGCGTCGACTACCTTCGTCTTATCCCTACCACTAGGGGCTTTGTTTTGTTTTAGATTTGGTGTAGTTTTACCGGTTGTTCAAAGCGAGTTATGAAAATTTTTTCCTTTTGCTTTTTGGTGTCATCTTGGCCATGTTTAGGTGATTCAATGGTGTTAAGTTAACGATCGATTCTCCAGATATACTCATCTCTCCTTGTGCTTCACCATCACCAGAGACTCATTCTTTAGGATTTCTTACCGACGGTTGTTTCATCTTCGACAGTAATTCTTCAAGTGCTGCTACAGTGCCTATGGATAAATTATAAGAACAACGACGATGGCCACTTAGGATCTCAATCCTCAACCTAGGGCCATTGTTGAGCCCATTCTCATATTATTTTATGTATTTTCTGGCATTTGGATCTTTAATAATACTATAGCTTTCAGGCAAAAAAAAAAAAAAAACAGCAGAGCATAATGATATATGATAAACAGTGCCATGCTTTTCTTGGGTTTAATAATGGAGACTTATCTTACTTATAATATAAGAGAGATGTCCAAAAAGTGTATAAACATTTAGGCGGAGGATTTTAGAATTAAAATATTTTGAATATGTTTCCGGTCATTGAAACATATCTAAATATGACAATTAACTGGTAGTATCACATAGGCTTGGAAATAGAAAGAAGTGAAACAATGTTCTCTTTTGGAAAAATATCTATGAAACATTGACATTGAGATATGCGAAAAGGTGAATACTGTTTACTCCGATATTCGATGAGTGGAGAACACTTTTTTGTAAAATTAAAAAAAAATCAAACTATTCTCTTTATACCGTCATTATGCACGTATAAGTCATTCATTGTGTCCTTATGCGGACAACTAAAGAAATTCCTCTGAACTTGTTACATGGGATTATCGTACAAGTACTTGACGGCATAATCGAAATCAATGGTTAGTGGAATATTATCAAGAATTTGAAGTTCAATAAAGCGAGAAAAAGTTCTAACTCAGACGTCTATATGGAATACGTTACTCTTTAATGGCGCACGCGTGATATAGTGGTCGGCATTTATAACACTTATCAAATATTATAAATAAACAAGGCCATTACATTCTCTTACTTCATAACATAAAGGAAACGTTGTATTTTGTAGGTCATCCCAAAAAAAAATTCATGACTTCATTTGTGCTTATCGTTCTAGGTCACTGGGGTTGCTTCACTTTGGTTGACTGGACATTTACGGTAAAACATGGAGAGCTTGCAAGATGTGTTGGCATGACGCGTGAGACGATATTCCCATAATTAGAAACTAGTGTTCTGACAACCTTCCGTATAAACACCATGGTCCAAAACCACAACCTGACCTTTGTTTTCCCAAGTTTGTTTGAGGAAATAACTGGTGGGAAGATACCACCTGCCTATATTTCCAACAACCTCGGTTTGACAAAGTTTAGAATAGCATTTGTCGAGGGCCATGGGTGAGTTTGTTTTAACTTTGATGCCAAGGGAGGGACGCTGATGAAGAGTCGATTATGAAGGAAGAGTAGGCGATGTTGGCTCCAAAGTAGAACAAACGATAGGCAGCAAGGAATGGAATGCTAAAATTGCTCTTCTATGTATAATTATGGTTCTAACTCATCGTTCTCTCTCAAGGTGTTTTCTCCTTTATGTGACGTCCCCTTTTATGCACTTATGTATTTCGAAGACATTACTTCGAATAACAATATAATTGTATGTTTGTTAACCGCATGGAAATGGAATGATTACTTGTCCAAACTTTTCTTAAAAATACGTGTTTTCCATTGGTAACAAGATTTTTAGGCCTTGTTGATCAAATCTATTGTAGTATAATAGGTATCAATCCAACCAGGTTTGTAGCAAACAATCAGGAATGCAATCAACAAACTGATCCAAGCCAATCCTAAAACAATGATTTTGTCACAATCACAAACAAGCAAGATGCAAAACAGAGTAATAGAAAATAGAGAAATAGTATGAAACAGAGCAAGAAATATAAGCAGGAAAATAGATGAAAGCAGGACAAGATAATGAACTGAGAAATTAAGCAGGGGAGAAATTGGGTTTGTAAGGAGTAGGGGCGTTAAATCCAAGCTTAACTAGGGGGATCATTCACTCAACAACCTATTCAGGATGACCTCTAGGCAAGATTCACAAATAATCAGAACCACTCTCATGATTTATAATCCTCTCCATAAACTGCAACCTAATCCACTCTCATGGTGATCAACAGCAAGGAAGGCATGAAGAATCAATCCCAATGAACCTAATCTACACTCTAAACAACTAATCCCTTAGGTTAGAGGAGCAGATTCCAATCCTAGGTTCTAACAAGCAATTTCACAAACACCTTTTAGGCATGGAATGCAAACATCATACTTCAATTGGCCAGAATGAAATAAACCTTAAGCACAACCTAGATTGGAGAGATCTAGCATGGAAGAGCTTGAATGAATGATCAGAATCCCAAGATCTTCAAGGATCTAGCCCCTTTCCTTACAACCCCTTATGAATCTACTCACTAGTCATGAACGAAAGCACAAACTCAGAAATTGAGACTAGATGCATAAGTAAAGAGATGAAGACAAAATGCAAAAAGATGCAAAACTAAAATTCAATTGATCAAAACCAAATCAAGCATTCAACATGAAAAAAGCAAAAACTAAGAGAAAAGTACTTTGGATCTTGCCAAAAGGGCTCAAGACCAGGTTACTGCATTTTTTGCTCTAAGGGGTATTTATAGATCCCCAAAATAAAAGTCCTAGTGTGAGTCAACACAAGATAAGGTCGGTCAAAAGAATGAAGTTGGTGAGTGCTGCTTCAGTGCTTACTGGCGAGTCAGGGTGGCGAGTTGAACTCTGGCCTTCAGGATACTAGCACTCTTCACTCTGACTGGCGAGTAGGAGTGAAGAGGCGTGTGAAATCTTTAGTTTGCAAGGTCTTCTGTTCAGGCGCTTTGTCTTAGGCTGATCCTTGCAGTCTTTTGTGCCAAATCTACTCCAAAATGCTCCAAATAGGCTCAAAGGTACCTGAGATGCTCCAAATGCAATATGTATGCAAAATGAATGCAGTGCAAGCCTAAAAAGACTCTAAAATGCTGAAGATGCAATGAGAATGAATGCAAATGGTATGAATTGTGCAGCTAAAATGGGGTGAAATGCATGTATATTATCCATTCCCAAAATTGTGTTAACCTATAATCTATTCTATTTTGATGTCTAATACAGAAGGGGTATTTTTCTCCTTTTTACATAGAAGTCAAAGTTTGGGTTTCAAAATTTTTCAATTCTTTTTTTCAAAAACCTTTTGATAAGATAACTGTAATTTATAGGTTTGGTAAAAAAATTTAAACTTTGTTTACTAGGTAATCAACAAAAGAATAGAAGGGAAACATTTTAAAAATATATACTCAAATTTTAACTGTGTAATTCATTGATTTGACAAGATGGGTCGCATTTGACTTTTTTAATTTGAAAAACAAAGAGACCCTACGATTATACTAATTTAAAGAAGAGGGAAAAGTCTACACTTTCGAATTTGTTTACTAACCAAACCAATCCGAATTTTTGAATTATATATTTTTAAACTTTCATGAAACTAGATTCATCGTATCTTACAAAATAGAGAAAGAGTAGGCTTAGCGAAAAGGGTCCCATCGTATCTTACAGTACATAAGGATATAAAATTCAAGGGACAATGGGATGAACAATCTCCTTGAACAGATCAATAGCGAATTACATCTTCATGTCGTCAACTTTGTCTTCCGTGATGATGTCAAGCTCCTTGACATGAGCGTCGAGTTCTATGAACTTAACAATCACCGGTTCAGTCATTTGAAATACAACATTAGGCCGATAAACAGTGAAGGACGACGGAGGATAAAAATCCTTCATGTTCGTACATATGTCTTTGATAGCATTAGCCAAGGCAAGGGCAACCGACTTCAAAATGGTGCATTTGCTTTGTGTCATACAGAGCACAAATAAGGTCGAGGACCTCCAGTCCTTCCTCTTTGAGATGAACTACAAGTTCTACCCAATGACTCTTGTTCAAGTTCATGAGGGCGTAGACGTAATCAACATCGACGTACCACTTCAGCTTTCCTTCTTGTCTAGGGAAGTTTCCTTTGATGTAGTTTGTTACTATATTAGACCACGTGTTCTAGCTTTAAATCTTAATCTCCGAATATTCTTGGCAAAGATTGGCTATGTTTCCGGCAAACCGGGCGCAAAAGGGCTTTCAGGTGCTGTGACTGAAAATAAAATAATAAGTTAGCAGAACCATAAGGCAATCAAACAATAAAAATACGGGTAACTGAAAACAAATATAAGGATATGTTGGTCTACTGTTGAGGAGTGTAGATATTTGTAAAGAAATTTTTCTTCTCCTCATGCCCGTCAACAACAAAAGACTTGGTGAATATATAAGCAAATCATACGACATCAGTACAATGGATGTCCAGACATTTCAAACATTTCTATGTAAATACCGTACTCACTTGTGTTTGCCTGATGATATTATATCTAGGAATGTGAATATGCAAGGCCTTGTCCACCATGTCTAGCTGCTTTGGATGGAACATCATCAATATCATATCGGTGAAGGGCAATGCTAGCCCGTTTTAGACGAGTTGGAGTCACATGTTTAATCTTGGTTTTGGGTATGTTAGAAAAGGAAGGGAGGCTTTCAATCTACGACAAACCAAAACAAGAGGTTAGTAAGTTATACTTATTAACCTGGATAGCCTAATACTTCTGCATTAGCATCCTTTTCCCATACCTTTGCCTCTGTTTTTTCGTACATCCTCATTTCCCGCTTCAACTGTAGAATCTTCCTCCATTATAGGTAGAGAAACATCATCCTAAACAATGACATCAATTAAACAGACGTAAATTTATCTCTAATGATGTCTTCTTCGAACATATACCTTAGTTTTCTCATTTTTAATGACGGTAGCAACATCATTTCCTGATACAATCATGCCCACTGATGTGTCTCATATTTAGCCTAGTTTTCATTTCATTTCAGCATCATTTTCTAGTCATTTTGCTGCATTACGTATCATTTTAGGTTCACATAGGGTCATTTTTTATGCACTAGAGTCCTTAGGCTTTGCATTAGCATATTTTCTTGTTTTTCGGTCTTTCTAGGTGATTGGGACCTTACGCTATGGAGTTTGGAGCTCAAATGATGAAGTTGGATGCTTGGAAAGTGGACCTATGCTGAAAGAGGAGAAGGCTCAGAGAAAAACTTGAAGAATTGACCAAATTCGTGAAGGCCAGCCGCGGCCGACCTGCCAAGGTCGCGGCCTGAAGAAATGGACAAAGTCCGGCCGTGACCGGACCTGTGACCTGCCAAGGCTGCGGCCCAAGAAGAAAATGCAGAGGCCGGCCGCGACCAGACCCGCGACCTGCACTGGTCGCGGGTATGGAACGTCACTCGCAAAAGTAGGCCGCGACCAGACCCTTGACCTGCACTGGTCGCGGGAAGGGAATGACATCCGCGGACAACCCTCGACACGACCCGCGATCTACGAAGGCCGCAAACCGTAAACCAGCCACAACCCTCGACCAGACCCGTGACATGCATTGCCCAAGGCGCGTGAACCACAACAATTTGCTTTGATTTTTTTTGGTTAAAACCGGTTTGTCCCGGTTTATTTGGTTTGAGTTAAGTGACTTAAAACCCTAATCCCAAAGGGTATAAATACATGAATGGACCATCAAACACATTATATTTTTCATTATCTAAATTTTTTAAGATCTAGCAATAGTTTTTCTCTTTTTTCTCTCAAAAACATATTTGAAGTTGGTTGATAACAAACATTGAGATCCACTTGGATGATCCATATTTTTGGGTCATTTCTTAATCTAATTAAGAATCTCTTGTTTATTTCTCTAGCCATTTTCATTATGCATTGCTTTTATTGCTTGTTTGATTTCTATTTGAGCATGAGTGAGTATTCTTCTAGACTGATTTAGGTTTTGGCTAGATCTAGGGCTTGGCTTTGATTGTTTGATGCTTAGGATTGTTAGAACCTGCTATCTAGGTGCTCTTAATGCTAGATTCATCTTGATCACATGGATTTAGATGCTAGGAAGATTATCGCCCGAGAGGTGTTTGATGATATTCCCGATAGCCTATTTTAGGGATCTTTCTCCATAGCCTTCGAGAGATGATGTTATAGGATTGATTGGTCATAGTAGACTTGATTGTAAAGCATTTTGGAGTCTTGATCTAACAAATGGGAGTTTAGTTGGGTCATTTCTCTTGAATAGTGATTAGTGCCATGAGAGTGGGCTAGTCTAGCTTTGATTGTTGTGTTCTATGCCTTAGGTGGTGCATTCATTGGCTTATTGTTGCATCATTCATTTATTTGCCATGTCTCTAGGTTGAGTGCCATTGCCTAGATCATTCACTTTTATAATATTGTTATTTGCTTGCTTAATTTTGATTGCATTTTGCTTTGCTTTTATCTTGTTTGCTTAGGTTGTTGGTTTAGCTATGATTAATTGCATTTGCTTGTTTCTTGTTTTGTTTGATTCTTGTTTTAGTTTCTAATTTGTATCATCCATCTCCCTATTGCTCTAAATTAACATAGGTCCTTGCATTCCCATTGTTGCAACCACTATTCCCTTAGGTACGAACCTCAAGTGCATACAACTACATAGTATGTTGTGCATTTGTTGAATCTATAAATTTAATTGCTGTTTGCTCTCAACAATTAGCACCCATCGATTTGGTGCCGTTACCGGGGAGTTTTTGCGTTGCCAATAGGTTTTAGGTTCTAGTTAAGACTAGAGTTTATTTACTTTGTCATTTTGCATTTTGTCTTGTCGTTTGTTTCTTCTTTGTTGTCTTTCTTGTAGGTGTATGCAACTCTGGAGCTCACAAGGACCCATTCTTGAGAATTTGGATATACTTGCTCTAGAGAGGTCTACTAGAAGATTGGCTAACGAAAGACGGTTGAAAGAGAGAGGATCACCTCCATCGGTTAGGAATGGAGAACTTAGGAATTCCTCCGGTTGAACAAGTACCTCCACGTGTTGATGTTAATGGAGTGGGAGCACAAAATAGACCTCCCGGTTTTGAGACACCTCCGGCCAATGCTAGGCCAATTGAAGCTTTTGATGAACCGAATCTTTGGGAAGTACGCTACGGAATTTCTACTCCAAGCATAGCGGCTAAAAACTTTGAGGTTAAACCAAACTTGATCAACATAGAAAAAACCCAACAATATAATGGTTTGCCTCTTGAAGATCTCTTCGACCACTTGGACCGCTTTGAAATGCTATGTAGGATGGTCAAGATGAATGGGGTTCATGAAGATGCAATCAAGATGATACTCTTTCCATTATCACTTGGCAATAAGGTGGCTCAATGGGAGAGGAATGTCCCTTCCGAATTAGTTTCAACATGGGATATGGTGAAGAAGGAATTTATCACCAAGTTCTATCCAAAGCAAAAAACAGCCAAACTTAGGAATGATATCTCGAGCTTCAAGCAAAGAAGCAATTAGAACTTGTATGAGGCTTGAGAAAGGCTTAAAGAGCATATTAGGTGTTGCCCACATCATGGAATTCCAAAGGAGAATTTGCTAGGGATATTTTACCGGGGCACACTTGAGCATTATAGGATAGTGTTGGACACGTCCACCCATGGTAATTTTGCAAGTTTGACTGCAGATCAGGGTGAGCAACTAATTGAGAACTTGGCTCAAAGTGAGGCATGTTATGGTGGGGATTATGATCAGACAGTAAGAGATTCGGATTCAAGCGACCAAAAGTACAAGGAACTTAATGACAAGATTAACAAGTTGAGCAAGATCTTCCTAGGGACTCAAAAGCCGATTAATTACGTTGGTGAAGTTGGTATTGGGCAGCAAATTGTACAAGAAATGAGTTATGAGGGCAGCGAAGTGTTTCAAGAAGAAT
Source organism: Lepidium africanum (assembly GCA_900406405.1). Lineage (NCBI taxonomy): Eukaryota > Viridiplantae > Streptophyta > Magnoliopsida > Brassicales > Brassicaceae > Lepidium > Lepidium africanum. The sequence goes on from OVAX01000694.1 coordinate 21,902, forward strand.
GTAGCTACTTGGGAAATCAAAATAGTTATCAAGAGAATAGCTACAACAACCGACCCTATAACCAAAACCATTGGAACAATAACAACTTATCTTATAGGAACAACAATGTGGCGAATCCTCAAGACCAAAGGTATCCACCAAGGCAACCAATGGCCAATTCATACCATCCGTTTCAGCCAAGGCCTTATGGAAACCAAACTCAAGGCCAAAACAACCAATGGAGACCTCAAGGTGGATCTCAACCACCTAACGTCCAAAATCCAAGACATCCGCCGCAACCAAGAGTTGACAACTATCCAAGACAGAAAGTTAGTGAAGATGTTGACATTAAGCTCATGTTGAAACAAATTTTTGAGGGTCAACTAAAGGGAAAACAAGAAACTAATGAGAGATTAGACAAGATAGAGAGTAAAGTGGACATGCACTACAATGAGTCATTGACCAAGTTTAGTGACATTTATTCTCACTTAAAGACCTTGAACAATCAAGTTTCTCAAATAGCTTCCTCTAGTCAAAGGCCACAAGGAAAACTTCCGGGTAAGACCGAACCCAAAGAGTATTGCAATGTGATTTACTCTATGGAGGATAATCAAAGAGACCTCGAGGAACTTGCATTGGCCCTTTATGGAGAATGTAAAGAATATGACAATTGGGTTATGGCTTGTTAGGAAGTGGATTCAAGGAGTAAGGCTAGTAAGGAAATTGAGAAGGTTGAAGCTTTAGTAAGAAGAGTTGTGAAGGAAGAGGTCACATTGAAGACGGTTGGTGAGGTCGAAAAATTAGACAAGGTTGAAGACAGGGTTGCTAGTGTTGAAATGGGAGCTTAAAGGGAAATTTAAGTTAAAGTTGAGAGGAATTCGAGAGAGGAGCTAAGGGTTTTGAATGATGAAGCTACTATTGATAAGGAAGGTGGTGCAAGGGGAGTAGATAAGAAACGGAAACCGGATAAACCGTCTACTTATGTACCGCCAATTTCACTTCCAGGGCGATTTTTGACCAAGGCTCAAAAGATTGTGTTATCAAGGTTTAAAGGGAATATGATCACAATTGGAGTTCCCATGCCACATGATGAAAACCTCCATTCTATTCCGGCTCAAATTCTCTTCATAAAGGCACTCTTAGCTAACCGGGAGAAAGTTCAGAAACTATTAGCTGATGGAGGAGAGTTCACCCCGATGCCACCGAGACCTAAGGTGTTGAAAAAAAAAGGAGACCAAGGATCATTTGTAATCCCTTGCACAATCGGAAATCTCGTGTTTGATAATGCCTTGTGTGACACCGGAGCTAGTATCAACGGTTTGTCTCTAGACATCGTTAAGAAGCTAGGAGCCAACATTGTTGAGTATAAAACTCCAATCTCTTTTGGAGACTCTTCTACAAAATATCCAGCTGGAAGATTAGTTGATTATCCATTGAAGATCGGGAATTGCATAATCCCAACTGATTTCGCGGTAGTAAGGATAGACAAGGATTGCAAGATCCAATTCATATTTGGAATGTCATTTTTAAATACCGCTGGTGCATGGATTGACTTTGTGAACAATGTGGTTGTGGTAGAAAAGGTAAATCATCAAGTTGCTTACCACATTAAGCGAAGACTTGATACATTTTGTGGTATGATAGATTATGGAGGGTACGGAACTGAAGCCCTAAGATTTGGATGTTTCGGAGGATGGTTTTGATAAAGGGAGTTCATCGAGATTGGTTGACCAAGGGATTTTTACATGCTTCAAGGACGTGTTAGTGGAGAAGAATCCACTCTCCGCTCCTTTAACCACATAAAAACGCGGGGAACAACGTCGAGCTTGAGACGTTAAACAAGCGCACTTGGGAGGCAATCCCACGGTATCCTTTGTATATATATTGCTTTAAATTTCACTTTTGAATCTTGTTGATGTGGTTTAAGTTGATCTTGTGAGTTTTGTGGTGTTGTTGGATTTTCTTGTTGTTTGACTTTTATGTAGGGTTTCAAGGAAATAAGCTTAATGATCCAAAAGAAATGGAGATTGAAAAGAAGAAATGAAGATAGAGGAAATGGGTCTCGGTCGAGAACTCTACCCGCGGGACATGGTTCTTGACCAAGGCAGGTCGCGGCCATGCCCGAGAGAAACTCGCGGAAAGTCCCAAAGCATCCCGCAACCAGTCCCAATTGAAGCCGCGACTGAGAACCCTTCTCCCTCGACCAAGACGAGTCGAGACCTTACCCGAGGAAAGTTCGCGGATGGAGCTATCGTATCCGGCGACCAAATCAGGTCGAGGCCACAATCGAGAAGAAGTTCGCGGGTTAGCTCAACACGACCCACGATCGAAGCAGGTCGATGAGCTACCCGATAGAAGCACACGGACGACGAAAACAAGACCCGCAGTCAACACAGCCCGAGGCAGCGGTCGAGGGTCAGCAATATAAAAATAAAATAAAAAAGAAGAGTTTTTGAAATTTTTTTTTATAAAGGTTTCTTCATCTTCTTCATTTTACTCCACTTTCAAACACTTATTGAAAAACCAACAAGACTTTTCTCTCAAAACACCCAAGATTTTGAGCTTTCAAAGTTGATTTCAAGAGTTTTCCGAGTCATTTTTCAAATCCTTTCTACATTTCTTTGAAGTTTACTCACTTTTCTAGCTTATTCAACAACAAGGTATGTGAAATTCCTTCTCATTTCTCCATTTTTGCTCAAATTTCCAATTCTTGAATTAATGGTTGAATGAGTTGTTTTATGGTTGGTTTAGATTGGAAATGGTTAGAAAGTGTTTGGGTAACTTGATTTGAGCTTGAATTCAAAAGGATTTGAGCTAATTAGAGGAATTGAGATTTAGGGTTCTTGAGCTTTGAATATGTTCTTGAGCAAGAAAATAATTTTGGGGAAAATTCTTAATTTTGGTTTTAATTCGTTCCTTTTGGCATAATTAGCAAGAATTCATTGTACTACATGGGCAAATTCAACCTTATTCTTGTTTAGTTTTTGGATCTATTGATTTAATCTTATGTTGACTTTTTGTTGACCAAGAACTTTTGTTGACTTGTTCATTTCATTGATTCTACTTGCCAAATATCTTGTCTTGCTTGATCTTAAGCTTAAATATTATTGAATGGTTGCTCATTTGATTGACAATAACCATATTTGAATGTTCTTTGATTGATTTTGGCATAGATTAAGCACATTTTCATAGCCATTCTATTGAATTAACTTGTGTTGTGGATTTTTGTAGAAAATGGCACCAAAAACCAATGATCATGCTAACAAGGTTTCAAGGACATCAAAAGGTAAAAGGAAGATGGTTAATGACGAGCTGAAGAAGAATGCTAAGTGTCCAAGAGAGAGTGAACCAAAACAGAAGAAGAAGATGAGCGAAAAGGAGAAGGCGACCCTCAAGGAGCTACACCGAAATACGAGCGCAAATAATGATTTGCCTCCAAGAGGGAAGGTTCCCTTCACTAAGTCCTAGCAAGAATCCTTCGATAAACAACTTGCGGTTATGTACAAACCCACCCAATATCTTCGGACCAAGACACTTGAGGTAATGGGAATCAAAGATGATGTGTTTGCTATTCTCAAGAACATAGGTTTGGAAAAGTTTGCAACATTGAAGTATTTGGTGTATCCGGAGCTGGATAGGGAATTATTTGGGACGGTTTGGTTGGATTACAAGAATCAAGACAACCCAATTCCGGATGAGGCCACATTACACTTTAAGATGCATGATGAGAGATATAATATTACAATGAAGGAATTGTGCGAAGTCTATGGTTTTCCATATGGAGAGGAATCTTTCTATCTTTGGTTTGATGAAGCAAACTCATTTTGGGACTTGATAGGAACCAGGCGGTTAGGTGGTTCACCAAAAAATTGTTGGATTCAGAATTTGGCCATCCGAGTGGTAGCTAAGTTCTTAGCTAATAACATGTGCTCTAGGGGCGAGACCGGAACGATAACTATGACCGAGCTTTGCATGTTGTACACCGGATCGTACCCATTTCATAAGTGGGAAGATGGTACACCTTGCATTGATGAACTTCCACAAAGCAATGTTAACTTTGGATGCGTCTTTGTTAACTATAACTATGACCGAGCTTTGCATATTGTATAATGAGCGTAATGAGCAAGTGTGTAGAACGATGGGAATAATAGTGCCACTTTGGGAGCATATGGAATTGCCCTACAACAAGTTTGTGGCAGATAGAGCAACCGACCCGGAGAAGATTTCATTGGATAAGTTGGAGAACATTATGTTCGAGTATGGGGAGAGAGAAGAATCCGATGAAGCCTCTTCATCTAATGCACCTAACAGTGTTTCAGATTTGCTAGGATGGAAAATCCCTACCGTTGAATTCGCACCAAGGACACCCAAGGATAAGCTGCTCATAACCATTATCAAAAACCAAGTCAAAATCATCAAGAGACTAGGTTGGATAAAGAGAAAGATCAAGACTCTTCAAGGTTATGTCTTAGATGATGAAGAAGCGCCTACATTAAGTGAAGAACAAGTGGACGAGAGAGTTGCAGAACATCAAGGCCCAAGATCAAGATGAGATCCCTCTTCAAAGAGAAATAGATTGGGATGCAATCTCCATTGACCCCTATGCCGAGACGACATATGGGAAACTTAATCAATAAACAAGGTACCAATCCCTATCTTTGTACATAGTTTTTCTTTTGCATTTTTATGTTTGTGTTTGAGGTCCCTTTCTCTTGAGCTTGTCTATTCCTTGAGTCATTTTATTTTGATTTTGCATAAATGTTTTTTGGAAAAAGCACAAAAACAAGCATAGCATATAGTTGCATTTGCATATAATTTGCTTTAGGATTGAGTCTTAGTTTCATTTTAGGATTGCATGAGAATGATTAGGCGTCATAAGCTTGATGATCCATTTGCTAAGTTCAATGTCATAGTTAATAATTGTTTGATGCATAAATGGCTTGTTGAAAGGTAAGATCAAACCATGCTTGGAATGCTTAATCTTAGGTTCATCTTAGTTGAAGCATGCTTTGATTTGATGCCACCCTTATCTATTGGAACCTAATATTGACTCATAATTATCATGTTATGCATTGTAGACGAACTCATGGATTCATATACGCATACTTGGATTTCTTTTATCATTTTACCACTCTCGTGATCCAAGTAGCTAATTCATTACATGGATTAGTTTCCACACCCTTAGGCTAGCCTTCTTTCAAGCCATCATGTTTTGTGAGTGTTTTACGCCTTATTTCTGAAATGACCTTGGTAGAAAGTGTTAGGTTTGGGCCGACAAAGATGGTTTCTCATTTAGTTTCGGTTCACACGTTTTGAATCGAATAGGACTAGGTGGGAACATTTATCTTGGGTGTGAAGTATATGTGTTATGGAGCTTAAAAAGTTTGAGTTGGGAAAAGATTGATATAAAGTGATCGGTTATGATTGTTCAAGGAAAGATTATGAGAGAAAGGGTATTGAATTTTGAAGAAAAAAGGTCTAGTAAAGGGTTTTGGAAGCATATAAGTGATTAAGTGGTTCAAAAGAATGAAAAAAAAGGAAAAGATTAGAATCAAAAAGATTTAAAAGAAGTTGAGCCATAAGTATAAGTAAGGCCAAACCCGCTAGATGTCCTAAATTATAAACCCCCTCCTTAGAATGTGATGAAGCAAAGAAGTTAAAAGCTGATCCAAAAAGGAATGAAAAGAGGTGAGAATTTCCTTTTGAGAGAATGGTAGAAAACTAGGATCATTGGGGATTAGATTTAGCTTTAGGATAGGCTCAATTATGGGTACTTGAGTATATGGGATTCTATCTTTGTATGCATAGATTGGCTTGGACCTTTAGCACTTTTCTAAAGCTCATTTTATTCATAAAGAGATCCATACATTGAACACATTGGGCCTCATGGATGAAGAGATCATTTTTATCTCTTAACCTTACCCTTAGCCAAATGAGGTCATTGAATTTGCATAGTATGATTCACGGTTCGAAGTTTTAATGAATGTTAAAAGGATTGGTGGATTTGAATGCATTGTGTAGATTGAGGTTGAATTTGAGTTAAGTTGTGATGGGTATGGGTAAGATTTTTAAGTAAACTTGCTCGCTTTTCATCTTAGAATTACTAACTTGGTTATTGAGTTTAGCATTGCATCAATTTGGCTTTGGCCTTGAATTCCCGGTCTCAACCTCTTCTTTGGGTTATTGTCTTGTTTGGTTGAGGACAAGCAAAAGACAAGTCTAGGAGAGTTGATGTGTCTCATATTTAGTCTAGTTTTCATTTCGTTTCAGCATCATTTTCTAGTTATTTGGTTGCATTACATATCATTTTAGGTTCACATAGGGTCATTTTTATGCACTAGAGTCCTTAGGCTTTGCATTAGCATATTTTCTTATTTTTCGGTCCTTCTAGGTGATTGGGACCTTATGTTATGGAGATTGGAGCTCAAATGATGGAGTTGGATGCTTGGAAAGTGGACTTATGCTGAAAGAGGAGAAGGCCTGGAGAAAAGCTTGAAAAATTGGCCAAATTCGTGAAGGCCGGCCATGGCCGACCAGCCAAGGTCGAGGCCTGAAGAGATAGACAAGGTTCGGCCGCGACCAGACCCGCGACCTGCCAAGGCCGCGGCCCGAGAAGAAAATGTAGAGGCCAGCTGCGACCAGACCCGCGACCTGCACTGGTCGCGGGAAGGGAATAACATCCGCGGACAACCCTTGACCGAACCCGTGATCTGCATAGGCCGCGAACCACAAACTAGCCACAACCCTCGACCAGACCTGCGACCTGCATTGCCCAAGGCGCGTGAACCACAACAATTTGCTTTGATTTTTTTTTATTAAAACAGGTTTATCCTGGTTTAGTTGGATTGATTTAAGTGACATAAAACCCTAATCCAAAGGGGTATAAATACATGGATGGACCATCAAACACATTATGCTTATCATTATCTAAAGTTTTTAAGATCTAGCAATAGTTTTTCTCTCTTTTCTCTCAAAAACATATTTGAAGTTGGTTGAGAACAAACATTGAGATCCACTTGGATGATCCATATTTTTGGGTCATTTCTTAATCTAATTAAGAATCTCTTGTTTATTTCTCTAGCCATTTTCATTATGCATTGCTTTTATTGCTTGTTTGATTTCTATTTGAGCATGAGTGAGTATTCTTCTAGAATGATTTAGGTTTTGGCTAGATCTAGGGCTTAGCTTTGATTTTTTGATGCTTAGGATTGTTAGAACCTGCTATCTAGGTGCTCTTAATGCTAGATTCATCTTGATCACATGGATTTAGATGCTAGGAAGATTATCGCCCGAGAGGTGTTTGATGATATTTCCGATAGCCTATTTTAGGGATCTTTCGCCATAGCCTTCGAGAGATGATGTTATGGGATTGATTGGTCATAGTAGACTTGATTGTAAAGCATTTTGGAGTCTTGATCTAACAAATGAGAGTTTAGTTGGGTCATTTCTCTTGAATAGTGATTAGTGCCATGAGAGTGGGCTAGTCTAGCTTTGATTGTTGTGTTCCATGCCCTAGGTGGTGCANTCTAGTCTAGCTTTGATTGTTGTGTTCCATGCCATAGGTGGTGCATTCATTGGCTCATTGTTACATCATTCATTCATTTGCCATGTCCTAGGTTGAGTGCCATTGCCTAGATCATTCGCTTTTATCGTATTGTTATTTGCTTGCTTAATTTCGATTGCATTTTGTTTTGCTTTTATCTTATTTGCTTAGGTTGTTGGTTTAACTATGATTAGTTACATTTGCTTGTTTCTTGTTTTGTTTGCTTCTTATTTTAGTTTCTAATTTTGCATCATCCATCTCCCTATTGCTCTAGATTAACATAGGTCTTTGCATTCCTATTGTTGCAACCATTACTCCCTTGGGTACGAACCTCAAGTGCATATAACTACATAGTATGTTGTGCATTTGTTGAATCTATAAATTTAATTACTGTTTGCTCTGAACAATTACCACCCATCACCCACCGAAGGGTCCATGTTCTCACCATCGGGGACATCCTAAGGGGGTATACACTTATCAACATAATTACGTCTTCTAAAACCAGGAAAATTCAGAGTCCTTACCTCCTTTTTGCCAGCATTGGCATCATTTACATTTGGAACAAGTCCTCTAGCAAAGTCACTCACCGAATCATGCATGAAATCTAAGACATAAGTTACTCGGTTCTTTTTTAACCTTATACAATCTTAACGTCCTTTCCAGTCATATGTGTTTTATAGAAAAAAAACCTTGTTTTTTTGAGCTAATTTGTCATCAACGGGATTTAACAGAGGATCCTTGAGGATCATTGTCTCCGTTTCCTGCATAAGAAATACTTGTATACACACTTCAACAACCATGTCTTTTTTGCTATGTTCTATAAGGACATCCCACACCAAATTATGGTTGAGAAACAACAACAAGCTGTCTTTTCTTGTACATTAGAGACGAATACTTCTTCATCAGGTAGTGGTTTCTTAGCAATATCAATCAAAGGATCATGCTCGTCCATAGAGAAATAATTGATTCGGTTAAGTTATTCATTGATAATCACTACCAAAAAGGGAATAAGTGTACTTCATCGTTTGCGTCATTTCTCACATTGCCCTGCAACGCTGCCACACTTTCGACCTATCAAAAGAAAAGTAATATTAGATAGGTCGGAGATAAAGAAGACGTAAGAAACTTGTTTCTCTGCAACAGACGACAATAATATGATGTCAAGATAACCGTTTCTAGATGAACCAAACTAAAATTAGCAACCATAAATGCCCTTCTGCCACATCGAGTTGGACGTCTTGTACATACTTTTCATCCACTGTTTTGTTCTTTTGAGACTTCGTTACCACAAAATCGGCTATAGGAGAATCATTGAGGTGAGGTTCTTATATCCCACGAGGAGGAGAAGAGAATAGAATACCATTTTTGGCTGCAAATATGACATTGATAAGAATCATTATGCATACCTTTACATGAAAAAGGAATTCAAAGATATATACATCATAAACCATGGTAGATGAAATAAGGTATGATGAAGGCTCAATGTCATAGTCCTGCAAAGTAAACAGTACTTCGATGAAACCATCATAATTTTCCCATATTAAGTCAAATAATACCTTCCCAAGGCCAGTATCATCACCATGGTTTCCATTTAATTTGTGTCTCCTTTCCTTGAGTTTTGCCTCCACTACACCATCAACATGGTGAATCAACTGCTCTGAAGCCACCATACCTTTGCATTTTTCTTCCACCATACCGAACGCAGCGGTAACCATTATATAGCATGTCTCTTTAATCATTTCTTTCATCTTAGAGATGTCCACACTCTGGTGTGGACTAGCTTGTTGCGATGGTGCAGAGGAAGATTGCAGAGATGGAGCTGAAGAGCTAAATGGCTTAGTCCTTGCTATCGCTACTTTACTAGAAGCATTTTTCAACTACTTCCCTTAAACAAGGTTTTAGACTTTTTGGGCTGAGGAGCATCCAAAAGATCCAGCTCATCGTACCCCCCGATCCACACATCCTTGGTCCATTGGATAGCCTTAGCAATCATCTCAAGTATGTAAGAGACATCAGGGTTTTCGACATCATCGTCAAATGAGACATCATCCTCATAGTTACCAGGGAGAATGGAAAGGACCTCAAGCTATAACAATCACACTATGTCATTTTGAGCAAATAGACATACATATATGATGTCCAGTTTAAGGACATAAAACATTGGTTGTAGTTAGCATGACATATACTTACATCTGGATCGTTTCCACATCAAGGATATTGACATTGTGATACGATCAGAAGAGACTCTACTTGACATAAGGTGGTTTTGTGAAAGGTTTTTCCACCGAGGACGATGGCATCAATGATGTCAACTTAGGGACAACCACCAATAACCATAATTGGAACACTATTGGGAATCTAAGGAAAGTGGTGTAGGACTAGAGCATTTTGTCAAGCAGGAAATTCTTTGTCTGGGCATTCTCAGGTGGCAGTGTAACCATTTTTAGAGTCATAATATATGTTTCACACCCCCATGGATAGTTCTCGAACTCATCCAGGTCCTGTAACATCTCAACAACCTCACGAGAAACAATAAGTTTTGCAGCTGCTGGAATCAACACACCTTCAACTATTACCAGCATGGCTAGCCTAAATGCTTGTTGGCGGGACATCATTCTTTCTGAAGGTAAAAGCCTATCATGTTTCAATTATTGCAAGATAGTAGCGTTGGTTTTAACCAATACTTGAGAACAAGAATACTAAGTAACAAAGAACCCGAGAACATGTAACATAACTTTTTGGCAATTCAATTTTGCATATATTCTGGCTTTTTATAAATTTAAATAAGAGAAACATAAACAGAGTTGGAGACTAGCTCCTACAAACGTGAGATAATGGAAAACCTAAGATGTGATTCCTACAAACAAATAAGACCACTTATCTTTTCATTCAACTGAAACAAATAACAAAAAAATCAATAGTTTATAATTAAATGAACCAGTTAGATATACTTATGGTTTGGTACACGTCCATGATTTGACATCTTCTTGATTGGTTCATTGGATTGTAGTCCCATCAATACACTCTTCCTTTAAAAAACCTTGTTCTCAAGGTTCGGTGTTGTCAAATCTGACTTGATCCTCTTCTTCAACATTGAAACATGAAAAATAGAGTTTTGAAAAAGAAAGTGAACTCTGGTATCTTCAAGCAAGTGTAAGCGAAAAGTTTCTTGTCCTACACGAGTCTCAATTTTGAACAGACTATAGTCTTTTATTGGTGTCTTCACCGAGGTGCGACAAAAAAAACAGAGTGTTGTTGCGGTAGGTGAAGGAAGACATAATCTCCTATGTCAAACGACTCATAACATTTCTTGCAATCTGCAATTTGCTGCAGCCCTATCTGGACAGCAGAACACTTTTGCAGCCGTTGTTGGTGGTTTCGATGCCTTCTCGGATTGTGTTGTGCATCATAGCTAAAGCATAACTCAGTTGTTCTCTTTTGTTTCATAACCTCCCAGCCCCACTTATGTGGTATCTATAACTCACAAACTAGTTTAGGTGGTGCTACACTCATGCTTTGATTGATTGGAAACCATGGTGTTGGCCATGAGGTGAACGATTTTCTCCGCTGAAGAGCTTCCTCTCTTATTCCTTCCACTGGACTCGGAGCATGGTGTTATGGAGTCAGTGACTTACTCGAACAGCTGCTGCAGACTGGAAACATCACTGTCATCCTCCCTCTTTCCTCTGTAATCAGTCTCTATAACTCCTATATGCGGCGGTGAAACCTCTCTAGTGATGCAGCAGCAGATCTATCACACAGAACCGCACTCCTTGCCTTGAAGCTGCGAAAATCATCAAAGGGCAATCTCAAAGTTTTCTCCAAACGGTTGAGTCTCTCCTCTGTAGTATCCATGGTTTGATATAAGTTAATCATCCTCCCAGAAACAAGAGCAATGCTCTGATACCAAAGGTTTTAGCCAACATTTGAGAACAAAAACACTAAGTAACAAACAACCTAAAAACAAATAACAAATACAATCAATAGTTGATAAAGTTATATAGAAGAAACAGAAACAGAGTTGGACACTAGCTCCTACAAATGTTGGATAATGGAGAACGTAAGATGTGATTCGTACAAACAAGGAAGACCACTTCTCTTCTCATTCAATCAATAGTTGATCATTAAACGAACCAATTAGGAATACTTATATTTTGGTACACGTCCACGATTTGACGTCTTATTGATTGGTTCATTGGATTGTAGTCTCATCAATACATTATTCCTTTAAAGAACTGTGTCCTCAAGGTTCGATGTTGTCAAATCTAACTTGATCCTCTTCTTCAACATTGAAACATGAAAAAACAGAGTTCTAAAAAAGTAAGTGAACTTTGGTACCTTTAGGCAAGTGTAAGCGAAAAGTTTCTTGTCCTACACGAGTTTCAATTTTGAACGGACCATAGTCCTTTGTTGGTATCTTCAGCGAGGTGCGACGAAAAACAGAGTATTGTTGCAGTAGGTGAAGGAAGACCCAATCTCCTACGTCAAACGACTCGTAACATCTCTTGCAATCGTCAATTTGCTGCAGCCATGTCTGGACAACAGAACACTTTTGCAGCCATTGTTGGTGACTTTGATGCCTTCTCGGAATGCGTCGTGCATCATAGCTAAAGCATAACTCAGTTGTTCTCTTTTGTTTCATCACCTCCCAGCCCCACTTTTGTGGTACCTATAACTCACAGACTGGTTTAGGTGTTGCTACAGTCACACTTCGATTGATTGGAAACCATGGTGTTGGCCATGAGGTGAACGATTTTCTCCGCTGAAGAGCTTCCTCTTTTCTTCCTTCTACTAGACTCGGAGCATGGTGTTGTGGAGTCAGTGACTTACTTGAACAGCTGCTGCGGACTGGAAATATCACTGTCATCCTCCCTCTTTCCTCTGTAATCAGTCTATGTATCTCCTCTATGCAGAGGTGAAGCCTCTCTAGTGATGCAGCCTCAGATCTGTCACGCTGAACCGCATTCCTTGCCTTGAAACTGCGAAAATCATCAAAGAGCAATCTCAAGGGTTTCTCCAAATGGTCGAGTCTCTCCTCTATCGTATCCATGTTTTGATATGAGTTAATCATCCTCCCAGAAACAAGAGCAATGCTCTGATACCAAATAACAACATTGGTTTTAGCCAACACTTGAGAACAAAACACTAAGTAACAGACAACCTAAAAACAAGTAACGTAACTTTTTGGCAATTCAATCTTGCCTATATTTTGGCTTTTCATTAAGTTAAATAGAAAACCAGAAACAGAATTTGAGACTAGCTCCTACAAATGTTGGATAATGGAGAACATAAAATGTGATTCCTACAAACAAGGAAGACAACTTCTCTTCTCATTCAATTAAAGCGAATAACAAATACAATGGATAGTTGATAATCAAACGAACCAATTAGAAATACTTATATATTGGTACTAGTCCACGATTTGACGTCTTCTCGATTGGTTCATTGGATTGTAGTCTCATCAATACACTATTCCTTTAAAGAACTGTGTCCTCAAGGTTCGATGTTGTCAAATCTGACTTGATCCTCTTCTTCAACATTGAAACATGAAAAACAGAGTTTCGAAAAAGAAAGTGAACTCTGGTACTTTAAGGCAACTGTAAGGGAAACGTTTCTTGTCCTAAACGAGTTTTAATTTTGAACGGACTATAGTCCTTTGTTTGTATCTTCAGTGAGATGCGACGAAAAACAGAGTGTTGTTGCGGTAGCGAAAGAAGACCCAATCTCTTACGTTAAATGGATCATAACGTCTCTTGGCATTTGTAATTTGTTGCAGCCTTGTCTGGACAACATAACATTTTTGAAGCCGTGGTTGGTGATTTTGAAGCCTTTTTGGAGTGTTTCGTGCATCATAGCTAAAGCATAACTCATTTGTTCTCTTTTGTTTCATCACCTCTCAGCCCCAATTCTACTGTACCTGTAACTCACAGACTAGTTTAGGTGGTGCTGCAGTCACGCTTCGATTGATTGGAAACCATGGTGTTGCCCATGAGCTGAAGGATTTTCTCCGCTGAGGAGCTTCCTCTCTTCTTCCTTCCATCGGATTCCGAGCATGGTGTTGTGGAGTCAATGACGTACTCGAACAGCTGCTGTAAACTGGAAACATCACCGTCATCCTCCCATTTTTCCTCTGTAATCAGTCTCTATAACTCCTCTATGCGGCGGTGAAACCTCTCTAGTGGTACAAACTCATATCTGTCACGCTGAACAGCACTCCTTGCCTTGAAGCTGCGAAAATCATCAAAGAGCAATCTCAAAGTTTTCTCCAAACGGTCGAGTCTCTCCTCTATAGTATCCATGGTTTGATATGAGTTAATCATCCTCCCAAAAACAAGAGCAATGCTATGATACCAAATAATAGCAAGTTTTAGCCAACACTTGAGAACAAAAACACCAAGTAACAAAGAACCAAAGAACAAGTAACGTAACTTTTTGGCAATTCAATCTTGCCTATATTTTGGCTTTTCATTAAGTTAAATTGAAGAAACAGAAACAAAGTTGGAGACTAGCTCCTACAAACGTGAGATAATGGAGAACATAAGATGTGATTCCTACGAACAAGGAAGATCACTTCTCTTCTCATTCAACTAAAGAAAATAACAAAAACAATTAATAGTTGATAATTAAATGCACCAATTATAAATACTTATGGTTCGGTACACGTCCACAGTTTGACGTCTTCTCGTTTAGTTCATTGGATCGTAGTCTCATCACAAGACCTACCCGACTTTAACATCATCTCCACCACCCATTAACTCGTTATATAAAGGCATCGCTGCTTTTGATAGCTTGCCCTGACCAGCATTAGGGAATTGCCCACTATTAAGATCGGTCGATCACAAGGGAAAATTCTCGGAGTGACAATCTGCAAGGATGTCCTCTGAAGACGAACCACATCTCGTTTGTTGATTTGCAAACGAGGAAACGACATAACAAGGACTGCTCCAATCTCCGAGACAAGGAACATCACCTTACTGAAAGTGTGAAGAGTTTCCCAAATGACGAATCCAACAAGAATCCCAATTCTGGAGTCCCATCATATATCTTGACCAAATACATCAGGTACTTTGGTTTGATAAAGAATTTATTCTCCCATTCGGAGGATACCGGTCCACAACAAATAGTCGGCAAGGCAACCGAGAAGAATCAACCTCATAATGAGATGCAAGTGACCACCCTTAAGAAGATTTCGAGTTATTTCAACCCTGTATTAGTAAATAAACACCACAACGCCATTATGAAAAGGGTCTTTAAAATAAACATACTACAAAAATAATGTTTTACGTCTTTGAAAGACACAGTACAAAATAAAAGGACAAGATCCCCAAATGTATAAAGACATTGCTTTTAAAAGTCATCAACAAGGTATGTCAAAACCTTAGAAGTCGACATCGCTGCTATTAGACATGATTGAAAAACATAAAATTATAAATTGCGCCAAATTAGTTCAAATCTGGTCCACCCAAACTAGTTCTTTAAACACAAACAAAAAAAAAAGGACCAATACCCAAAACGCACCCAAACCTTAAATGCACATATTTTCTGAAATTGTGTTGTACTTTCTTAAGCAAACACAACTGAGTCATTTTTCAACAAAAATCGAACATACAAACCCACACCTAACCCTCAAATCGCGATTCATAAAAACTGCATCCCAAACCGGGTCTATGATCAACTCACCTCAAATAGGAATTGGTCGGGATTGACGAAATTGAACTACACTTTAACTCTGTTTGCGACAACTGAAATATGCCAGAAGCGATGACAGTTTTCGAAAGAGAAGGTGATGGCAAAACTAAAGAGAAAAGAAAATGGTCCAAAAACAAGAGAAGAAGAAAAAAAACTGATTTGAAAAGAGATGGTTTCATTTTTTTTAATTAAATGAGTCAACTCAGTTAAAGGTATTATTATCCTTTAACATACCAAACTAGTTGTCTTTTCTTGAAATCTCTCTTCTTGACTCAAAATAGTGACTTAGCGTGTATCCCCTCTTCGGATGCATAGGGCATTCTCACAATTTTGCCTCCTTCTAGCGCATTTTTGACGAGAATCTCAATAGTAAAATACAGGCAAGTCATCGTCGTTGTGGTCTCGAGCCATGGTCATCGGACCAATCCCCAGTGGAGTTTTACCTTTTATTACAAGAGTCTTGGATTGAACCGAATGTCATTTTTTAATTTAATCCTACATGTCAGTCAATCGATGCTCCATTTCTCAATTATTTGTTGGACACAAAAGAAGAAAAATGAAACGGTGCAACTTTATCGATCTTTAAAGCCCCACCACTAAAGCATCTTCCTTTTCTCTCTCTTTCTCTCTTACAAACCCAGAAAACACTCGGTAAAAAATGTCTTTTTCTCCCCATGTGATCTTCAATTGACTCTTCTTCTTCTTCATCATCTTTGAAATTGTGGGGATTGATCAATTACTACTTCCTTATCTCTTTTCTTTTAATAACTTTCTGGAAACTAAAGAGAAAAGCTCACTCTTGGTGTTCTTCATTTGCAAACTCTTTCAGGCAAGCAACACTCTTTGCTTCTCTTATTGTTTATATCTTCTTTTCGTTGATGATTGCTTTGATTTTTTGTCAATTTCTGGGTTTCTTTTTCTCTCAGATCGCTGGATTTATTATCTAAAGTATTCACTTTACGATCTGGGTTTAGATATTAGAATATGAACTTTTAATGTCGATTCTTCACAAAATTCGAGCTTTTTCTTTTCATTTTTTAGTTCCCAACTCGCTTTAAGATTGGTGTTATGATTATAGATGAGGCAGTTAATACTAATTGTTGAAATCAAATTCAGATTTTGCTCAAATTCGAACACATCCATGGATCATGAAGAATTCAGTCTGGAAAAAGCTTTTTCTTTATTTTTCTTTATTCTTACTCTTAAAACTTATAATCTGATACCATCTCATGTGTCTGTTTTGTTATTAGCTTCTGGTAATTTAATATGGTATCTCTTTTATGGTTCAGGTCTTATAAAATCGAAGATGGCTAATTTTGATTTATCCTCCTTTATATATATATTTTCAGATTAAAGAAGTCGATTTGGCTCAGGTCTTGATATTGGTAGAAGAGAGACATGATGATGTTCAACGAGACGGGAGTGTATGGAAACATGGATTTCTTCTCCTCCTCGACATCTTTTGATGTGTGTCCATTGCCACAAGAACCAGCGGTTGAAGAAGAATATAGTGATGATGATGAGATGGATGTGGATGAGCTTGAGAAAAGGATGTGGAGGGATAAAATGCGTCTGAAACGTCTCAAGGAGCAGCATACCAAGTGTAAAGAAGGAGTGGAAGGTTCGAAGCAGAGGCAATCGCAAGAGCAAGCGAGGAGGAAGAAGATGTCTAGAGCACAAGATGGGATTTTGAAGTACATGTTGAAGATGATGGAAGTTTGTAAAGCTCAAGGCTTTGTTTATGGTATCATCCCTGAGAAAGGAAAACCTGTGACTGGTGCATCGGATAATCTGCGGGAATGGTGGAAAGATAAGGTGAGGTTTGATCGTAATGGTCCAGCTGCTATTGCGAAATACCAAGCAGAGAACAATATTCCTGGAGGGGCTAATGATTGTAACAGTTTGGTCGGACCAACACCACATACACTTCAAGAGCTTCAGGACACCACTCTTGGATCGCTTTTATCAGCACTGATGCAACATTGTGATCCTCCGCAGAGACGGTTTCCTTTGGAGAAAGGAGTTTCTCCACCATGGTGGCCTAATGGGAAAGAAGAGTGGTGGCCTCAGCTTGGTTTGCCAAATGACCAAGCTCCTCCTTATAAGAAGCCTCATGATTTGAAGAAAGCTTGGAAAGTCGGTGTTTTGACTGCGGTGATCAAGCATATGTCACCTGATATTGCTAAAATCCGTAAGCTTGTGAGGCAATCAAAATGCTTGCAGGATAAAATGACTGCGAAAGAGAGTGCTACTTGGCTAACTATTATTAACCAAGAAGAGGTTGTGGCACGGGAGCTTTATCCCCAGTCATGTCCTCCTTTTTCTTCTTCATCCTCTTTGGGAAGCAGTTCGCTTCTCATCAATGATTGTAGTGAGTATGACGTTGAAGGCTTTGAGAAGGAACAACCCAATTTCGATGTGGAAGAGCGTAAACCAGAGGTTATGATGATGAATCCTCCAGCAAGCTTTGGGATTGCTAAAATGCAGCATTTCCCGGTAAAGGAGGAAATTGCCACTCTGGGAAACTTGGAATTTACAAGAAAAAGGAAGTCGAACAACGATACTAGTGTTATGATACTGGACAGACCAGGTTTTACTTGTGAGAATGGCCAGTGTCCTCACAGCAAAGTGATTCTTGGATTTCAGGACAGGACTTCAAGGGACAACCACCATATGGTTTGTCCATACAGAGACAATCGCTTAAGTTATGGAGCTTCCAAGTTTCATATGTGTGGAATGAAACCAGTAGTTCCTCAGCAATCAGTCCAACCAATCGACCTATCAGGCTTTGGAGTTCCAGAAAATGGGCAGAAGACAATTACCGAACTTATGACCATGTATGATAGAAATGTCCAAAGTAACCAATCTCCTTCATTGATTGAGAACAATCAGAGCATGACCCTTGATGCAAAAACAGCTCATAATCAGCAGCTTAGTTTCAACAACAGTCAACTGTTTATACAACAAGCGAATAGCGGGATCAAGCTCGATAACAATCGGTTTCAAATGGTGTTCGATTCGACACCATTCGATATGGCAGCCTTTGATTACAGAGATGATTGGCAAACCGGAGCAATAGAGGGAATGGCCAAGCAGCAGCAGCAGCAACCGCCGCAAGATGTATCAATATGGTTTTAAAATATATCTCAATTCTCTGTAACATTCTTTCCTAATTGCTATGTTGCCTCATTTGGGGTTTGTATTCTATTGGTACCAAACACTCATCTATATTGTTGATGATGATGAAGCCATCTATTTCTTTTACTTCTCTGTGTGAAAGTTAATTAACTCATCTCTTATCTTTAATAATTTCATAATCCAATTGGAATGATAATTATTTTTTAACAATGACAATGAGTTGTTGGTTCATTAAATCTTTTATTTATTATTTAATGCATGAATTACCAAAATGAAACATATACTTCTGTCATTTCTGTTTTGTTTGTTGTTCTATCTAGCCAAGTCAATCAATATTTTAAGAGGAAAAAACACATGGCTTAGGCCATATTGTTAGGGTTATAAAATCAATCATCATTAAGTTATCTTTTTTTTCGTTCAATTCATGTAGATATATATATATATATATATATTCTCTTATAATTTATTTTGGTCAAACATAAATATTAAATATGATAGTAACAGGTTGCCAACAACTGCTTCAGCGTCAGCTGTTGTGGCATCTTCTTCTCCACAAGCAAATTGTAATGTAATTTTTGATCCACATAGTAATCCAAATTGGATAATTATATAATAAGGTGAAAAATAAAATAAAACGTATATTCGAAATGGTTTTTGGGATGAAGAGAAGACAAAATGTTGTTGTCTCCTTTAGTGTGGATTGGGAAGACAGGCCATGTGATGTGCCTTGTGAAACCCCACCACTCTTATAGTTTCTTCATCGCCAATGCTGACTACATTCATCCACCCAAATGTTTTGTTTCTGTTTTTCCTTAGACGATATATAAATAATGCACAAATAAAAGAATATAACTTGCTATGGAGAAAATATACAATTTTAGAAAAATACAATTTGGGAGGTCATTTCAACCAAGTGGTTAATGTCCACCTCTACAACTTTTCTTACCGAAATTTGATTCCAAATAAATACATAACCCCGTGTAATAAGATTTAAAATTAAGATTATGGTTAGAATATTATCGATCTAATTCCTTACAATGAAATACAAATCTAAAGTTGTGAAAATAGAAAAAATATATATGATTTTAATATGTTATCATAATCGAGTGACGACCAAAAAGGACTTGGGACTAGTACATTTTCAAGATTCGAACATCCCTCAAATCATAACTACGTGTGACATTTCAAAGATTTTCACCTGATTCTCCTTGACCAATCGGTATAGTCTGGTTGAGATAAAAGTAATACTTCTCAAACCATATGATCAAGAAAACTACGATTTAAAGGTTGTAAAAAGGGAGAAACAATAAAATTGTAAGTGGTAGAACACATGATGTGGCTCACATTTAATAAACAGATTATTATTAAAATTACTAAAACTATATTTGTGAGATACTCATGTGAGAAGTGATATGACCATGGAAAGCATAAAGGAAGCTAAGGAGAACTTGGAGCTAAGCAAGGAAGATCACAAGGAAGCTATGGAGATTCCAACTGTGGATTTATTCAAATCAAAAGCCAATCAAATCAAGGAGAGCATTTGTGGATTTATTCAAGGCTTTTTGGACAAGGAACAACATTTAAACTCCATTGGAATTTATACTTAGCAAGTCCAGCCCACTTTGAGCCTTTTAAAAGTCTAAAAGAAGCCTTAAATCAAGTTTTAAAGTCTAGCCCATGATTAGTGACAAATTTGGGAGACTAAAAAAATATCTTGGAGGCCAAAAGTTCAAGAGTCATTTTCAATTAACGTGTTGATAAATTGTTTGTCATTTACTAAAAAGTCTTTACTCATTTTCAAGACATTTAATAAGTCTAGATTATATTAGAGAGTCCTTTCTTTTTCTTTACAAAACTCATGTAATTCTCATTTGATGATTATCCAACTTTTCATCAATATTTTGAGACTGATTCTCTTTTGTTCTTTGTGAACTTTTCGATCTATCTTGGTGTGTCATATCCAAGGGATCAATTCGGTTTATCAAGTGTTTTCCATCACACTTGTGTGGTCACTCCTAGCCATTGGCGTAAAGAGCGAGTTGAAACAGCAACAATCTTCGGTTTAATATACCAAATGTGGGGGCTACTCGAATCTACATTCTGTGGTTCCACCACCTTACTTGATTGAAGGCGAATTAAAACAACAACAATCTTAGGTTTAATATACCTAAGGTGGGGATTACTCGAGTTCTTTGAAGACCAAGGATTATCCTTACAACTTGGAGTGACGATTGCTTCGAGATTCCGCGTCATTTGGTATCAGAGTTCACTTCCTAGTTTGTTTATCTCTTTACCTTTTATCTTTTCATATTATATCTCTTCATCTTCTATCTTTTCATCTTCTCTTCCTAATAAAAAAAACCATATTCATCTTCTTATCTTTTTGTCTTCTTTGACATATAAAAAAATACTCTTCATCTTCCTTCTAAATAAAAAAAATCTTCATATTCCAAATCACTTATTATTCTATCATCTCCTAAACTCTTCATCTTCTATTGTTAAAAAAAAAACAAAAAAACAGAAAGATAAAGCTTATTCGTTTGTGTACCAAGATCTCACACTTGTGTTGTGATATACTCGTTAGGCCATTGACCCTTGGGGAAAGCATATCAAAGAAAGTTTGATTAGTTTTATAAGAACATTTTGATAATCAAAAAAAAAAAAAGAGGGGAAAAAGCGAAAGGTTGTGAGAACACTTGAGAGAAAAGCCAAATATTTGAGTGAAACACTTGTGTGACAAACACTTGAGAGATTGTGAGGTATTTTTCTATTAACAAATCTTTTTTTAACAGGTTCTAAACATGTCAAATGACAATAACAACAATCCGGAGGGTGAGCAAACACAAGGAATTCCAAATCTCCAAATTCAAGCTGTTATGGGAGAGATGACCTGATTGTTGAGAGTTGAGTTGGAAGCAGTCCATGAACGTTTGGATCAAGTTCAAAATGAGATAACACTTACGCAAAAACCTCGGCTGCCTAACATACAAGGTGATCCACCACGGGCTGAAGGACACGGAGAATAAGTTAACTACTATAGTCAAGAGGACCATTCATCTAACTCTAGTAGAAGGAGACCTAAACGTGCTAGGGAAGTGAGAGGTCGAGCTGATGATAATCTAGGAGGGCTCAAGCTGAAAATTCCAACCTTCGAAGGGAAGAACAATCCGGAAACCTATCTCGAATGGGAAAAAAAGGTTGAACTCGTTTGCGATTGTCAAAATTATTCTGAGCTCAAAATACGAGTTGCAGCCACTGAGTTTTGTGATTATGTTATTAACTATTGGGATCAAGTGGTGACAAGCAGGAGACAAAATGGAGAAAGACACATTGAGACTTGGGAACATGAAAACATTGATGAGGCGACAATTTGTTCCTAGTCACTACCACCGAGAGCTACATCAAAAACTTAGGACATTCGTGCAAAGCAACCAGAGTGTAGAGGATTATTTTCAAGAGATGGAAATATTTATGATGAGAACCAATATAGATGAAGATCGTGAGGCTACCATAGCCAGATTTCTTAGTGGTTTGAATCGTGAGATCTAAGACCGAGTAGAAATGCAACACTATGTGGAGTTGGAAGATAAGTTGCATAAGGGTATCTTGGTTGAGCAGCAACTCTAGAGGAAGGGTACCACACTCCAAACTTATGGCACGAGTTCTAATACTCAACGTCCTAGCTACCCACATGAAGAAAAAGTCGTTCTGAAGCCAAAGTTTGATTCAAAGCCAAATCTTAACCGATAAGAGGTCAAAGGTAAAATTGAATCCTCTTCCACATGAAATCGTGATGTACAATATTTCAAGTGTCATGGCAGGGGACATTATGCAAATGAATGCTCAAACAAGAGGGCCATAATACTTAGAGCCAATGGAGAATACAAAACTGAAGAGGAAATGGTTTCCGATTCTATGTTATCTATAGATGAGCTGGAGTTGCCTGCAACAAAAGGGGATCTTTTAGTAGCTAGAAGGTCTTTGAGTGTGCAAAGTAAGATAGAGGAGAACGTGCAGCGTGAGAATCTATTCCACACTCGATGTCTTGTTCTTAATAAGCTGTGTAGTCTTATAATTGATGGAGGGAGCTATACGAATATGGCAAGTACTACGCTTGTGGAGAAGTTAGGGTTGACTACTCGAAAATATCCAAAACCGTATAAGCTTTAATGGCTGAGTGGGTTTAGAGAACTCAAAGTGTCAAAGCAAGTTGTGGTTCCGTTTAGAATTGGGAAGTATAAGGACGATGTGCTTTGGGATATTGTGCCAATGGAGGCTGGGCATATTCTTCTTGGAAGACCATGGCAATTTGATTGGAAAGCCATTCACGATGGTTTCACCAACAAGCATTCATTTGGTTATAAGGGGAAAATTGTTATACTTGTTCCTATGACTCCTAATGAGATCTACCAAGATTATTTGCTTCTAAAGCAACATGAGGAGAGAGCTATGAGTGACTCAAACACTAAACACCAAAAAGAGAGTGAACTTGAGAGAAAAACACTAAAAATGAGTGAACAGAAAAAGAGAGAGCTTAAGAGTGAAACACACAAAGAGAGAAAAGAGAGAAAACACCAAAATTTCTTTATGAGATCGAGTGAGATAAAAAGAGCTTTGGTTTCAGATCAGCCTATATTTGTACTTATGTACAAAGAGGTCTTTATAAGATCTACTAACCTTGATCCCGGTTAACCTAGTGATATTTCTTCTTTGTTGCAGGATTTTGGAGATGTATTTCTGGATGAGAATCCTAGTGGTTTACCTCCAATCTGTGGGATTGAGCATCAAATAGATTTTGTACCCGAAGCATCTATTCCAAACCGGCCAACCTATTGAACCAATCGAGAAAAGATCAAGGAGTTGTAAAGTAAGTGAGTGAGCTGATGGAGAAGTGATATATCCGTGAGAGCATGAGTCCATGTGTCATTCCCGTCTTGCTAGTTCCTAAGAAGGATGGAACTTGGCGCATGTGTATTGATTGTAGATCCATCAACAATATCATGTTAAAGTATAGAAACCCTATTCCTTGCTTAGATGATATGCTAGATGAGCTGCTTGGTTCTTATGTCTTTTCTAAACTTGATTTTAAGAGTGGATATCACCAAATTCGAATGAAAGAGGGTGATGAATAGAAAACTGATTTTATGAGTGGTTAGTCATGCCTTTTGGATTAACTAACGCACCAGCACATTCATGAGGTTAATGAATCATGTTTTGAGACCTTTCATTGGTTTGTTTGTGATTGTCTACTTTAATGATATCTTGGTTTTTAGAAAAAGTTTGGAAGAACACAATGAGCATTTGAAATATGTTTTAGGTGTACTAAGAAAGGAAAAGTTATATGCTAACTTGAAGAAGTGCACCTTTTATTCAGATAACCTTGTGTTTATAGGCTTTGTTGTGAGTGCACATGACATTCAAGTAGACGAGGAGAAAGTGAGAACAATCCAAGAATGGCCAAGTCCTAAAACTGTAGGAGAAGTTTGAAGTTTCCATGACCTTACTGGATTCTACAGACGGTTTGTTCGTGATTTTAGCACTATTGATGCCCCACTTACTGAAGTGATAAAGAAAGATGTTGGATTCAAATGGGGAGAAGTTCAAGAGAATGCATTCTAACAACTTAAAGAGAAACTCACTAAAATCGGTCAACACGGAAAATAAAAGTCAAAGAAATGAGTCACTCCCAGGTGCAGGCGAGTGAACAGGTCGAGTCACGCTGATAGCAAGATTTTACTCTAGTTGTCAAATACTATTGTACTAATGTGTCGAAGTAGCACAAAAGGTATCAATCCAACTAGGAATGTAGCTATCAATCAGGATGCGGGTAACTATTCTAATCCAAGCCAGTCAAAGTGTGATTTATCTAACAACCTAAATTGAACTTAAAATTAAAAGAAAACAAGCAAATAACAATAATAGAGAAATTAAATGAAGCAGTAGACAACAGAGTAATAAGTGAATCTAATGCAGGGTGAGAAAACAGGTTCCTGAGGTGTGAGTATCATGGATCAGCGTGACTCTTAGATCAACTCGGTGCTTAACAACACTTAATAGAGCTAATCTCTAGGCAGCAAGAACACAAAGCAATGAATCCACTCTCGTGGCAAATAGACTCGATCAGACTATTAACAGACCCTATCGCCATAGGCGTTTGTTAACCTAACTGGAATAAATGATCAACTTGCTTAGAGACGATTCACACCTCAAACATTCGATCCCTCGAGCTAAGCGTGTAAATCTCTGAAGTGGTTCAGTGAGACGCTCTACCAAACACCTATCGGGTGCTAGAGCGTCTCAAAACAAGCTCTAGTTGATCAGAATGAAGCTAGTGGTGATAATACCAAATCAGAAAAGACCTAAATACATCCTTAAGAGCCTTAGGTGACTACTCAAAACTCATGAAATTAACAGCAAACATGAAATCAATATTAGATAACATTAACAATGAACTAGACTAAGAATTGAAATCAACACTAAGCGTAAAACTGAATTGCATAAAAAGATAACTCGAAAACTAAAGGTTTTGTTATGAGATTACAAAAACTAAAAAGTCTGCTTACACGAAAAGTAGTAAAAATTAAGGTCTATCCCTTTGTGGAAAACCCACGTAGGTTTATATAATAAAATCTGATAAAACCTTTGGTTGATTCAAACTGTAAGAAGAGGCCCAACATGCAGTGTGAATTAGCTTCAGTCTGGCCCAGCTTTGAAAAAGGCCCAGCGTTGAAAAAGGTCCAGCGTTGAAAGTTGGTAGCCCATGGCACGATCCACTCGAACATGCATCAGGTACATGTCCACTACTCAACTAAAAGCTCGAGTGCCACTCGAGTTCAAGAACACTCGATCACATACTCGAGTGCCGCTCGAGTTCATGCACTCTCGATCACATACTCGAGTGCCACTCGAGTTCAGGTACTCTCGAGTTCTCCCAGCTCGAGTTCTTCCGGCTCTTGACAGTCTTCACTTCCAATTTGGCTCCAAGCACATCTCCATGTATCCATTTGTGCTCACTCCAGCTCCAGTCTGACTCCAAGCGCAGCTCCATTCAAAATGCTCCAGAATATCTCCTAAGTTCTTGATATCTCCTCGAATGCAATGTTTATGCTAATGAAGATGAATGAAGCTATTTGGACTCTAAAATAATGAGAATGTGGTAGAAATGTATTCAAAACATAGCTAAATGTGATTCCTAAAATATGCTAAAAATCATACATATCAACTCCCCCAAACTTATTCTTTGCTTTCCCTCAAGCAAATAAACAAGAACAAATTCGGAGAAGAGGTTGCTAAACGGGGACTCAAAACCAAAGCAAGCTGATTCGAATGCTAAACTCAATGTCCTATTTTGATGTTCTAGGATGCAGTACTAAACAAGTCATACTCTGAAAACATTAGCCATGCTGATCACAGTTCAATCTAAGTCAAAGCTCAACTTACAATTGCATTCAAATAAACCACTCTTTTTAACATTCAATTTAATTCAAACAATGAATCAAACTATGCATTTTGTAAGACTCGTTTGGCTAAGGGATGGTCTAAGAGATTAAAGTGATCTCTTCAATGTGCTGGCTCATCAAATCTGCACAAGGATCACTCAAAATGGAATAAGCTTTAGCATAATGCTAAAGATGAGAACCAACAGATGCATATAGAAACAAGGTCTCATCTACTCAGTGTACCCAACTCGAGTTCAAACCTATTCATTCTAAAACCTAAAGTCCGATCCTAATTCTACCATTTTAAACCAAGAAGGTTTTCTTTCTCTCAGCCCCACGCTTAATAGGATCAACTTCAAAAGCTTCTTTTGCATTGCTAATCTAAATAGAGGGGTTTCATAATTCAACTCTTCTAGCGGTTTTGGATCATAACACATAACAGCTCTGGTTCTATTTTCACTTTTAATGCACAAGACACTCTAGACATTTTCTATCTTTTTTTTTTCTTTCTTAGAAACTAATTTCAAAAAAAAATTTTATTTCCCAAAACCTTTACTAGATTATACATACGTTTCTGTGCCCTTTTCTCCCCTTAGACTTTTTAACTCATGCCCTTATTCTTTTCTTCATTCCTTTCCAAACCATAGTAAACAAGCATCCCGCACCCATAAACCACCTACGCCTAGTCTGATTCAAAAATCATGAACCAGAAACTACATGAAACCTTGTTCCTGTCGGCGCTCACCTAACACTCTATGCCAAGATTAATCCGAGAAATAGGCCTACAATCCAGGAATCGAATGAAAGTAAGGGTCAAGGTGGGAGTCTACTCGAATTAGCATGTTAGATGTAGATGGTGAAAGGAAATCCGAGTATTTTGTGATCCACAAGTTTAGAATAAATGCATAGACTTGATAATTAAGCATTCATTTCAGGTTATCACTTACCAAGGAGTGGCGTCTAATCACAGCAAAATTCAGCAAACTTATGAGACACAGACTAAACATTCTTAGCATGGTGCAGTCTTACACTTTGGACCAGAAAGCAAGCAGCAAACAACATTAACTCAGGGCAGTGAATTTAGCACAAAAATCAGCAGGCTTGCAAGGTGAAATCATCATAATCCCCAATGCATGACTAGACTCGATCCTATATGGATGCATGAAAATCAAAAATAAGAAAAAAGAAAACATGATCAAATGTTGTCTAGAATCCTCCCCCAAACTTAAATCACACAGTCCCCTGTGTAGATAAAAGAATGAAAAAGGACCCTAGACCAGCAAACACAAACATGCAATGATATATACAAGGTCAGTTAAAGGTTCATACCTCAGCGAAAAAGAGACCATCAAGCAGGGTCCATGTCCATGTTTTCATCCATGAAGTTGTAATCTTGCGGCTGCGTGATCTGATGTGAACTCGAGCCAATCTGATCAATGTTACCAGACTCAAGTTGTTGCGTGTATTGCTGAGACGTTGAACCAAACAGGTCATGGCTGCTAAACCCTTCCTGAGGCGTAAATTGCTGTGAAGTCAAGCCTTGGTTGTCGAGCCAAGGAATTCCCGTTTGTAGTGTAAGCTGCTGAGACTACACATCTGGATGCCACTATGGCTCAAGACTCTGAGTGCGCTCTTTGCGGGAGTGACTAGTGGAGCGTCTACATGTTGTTCTACGCTGTCTCAGCGGTTCGTAGCTTTTCTCTAAATTAAACTCTGGGGTCCCTTCAACTTGCTGCACAAGTCCCTAGGTTGAATTAAGATCGAAGGCAAGAATTTCTGGCGTTGTGTCCCTTGGCTGAATCTGAGACGGGGTCCTTTGCTCATATGAAGATGCCCTGTGTGGTTGCGTCTGAAATGGGGTCCTATGCTCATACGAAGATACCCTGTGTAGCTACATTTAGGGCATGTGGTTGGTGGGTTGTCTGGAGATTGAGGTGGATCGTCTCAGAGGTGGCCGTGTGGGTTCTCTGCTCGAGCTCTTTCCGAGCGAGAGATGACTGGGCTTGTCAACCACCGATTTCATTGTATCGACGTTCCATTTTCCGATCTTCGAAAGGAGACCAATGCGTTTGTGCGTCTCTCGTAATCCTTTGGACATGCTCGGGTCAACATATTCTTCAAAATAGTAGCATTCAGGCTCACCAACATTCTACCTTGAAGCTTCTAGTACATGTTCATGTTGGGTAATTCGAGGTCTACTTTTAACTAGAAAGCTTTGCGGAGGTAGAAATGCCACATTGCACTCGAGCGCTAGATGCGTGCAATTGTTATTCGGGAGCTGGATTAGTGATTCCGAGCTCTTGCCTGGTAGAGTAAACATGTAAAGCCAAACACCTCTTGTTGGCCCTCGCCTTAGGATTTTATGGTGGATAAGGTACATCATGCCGAGGTATCCCGGAGGTATGGAATCCTTCGATCTGATGTTTGCATTGGTAGCTTCCATAATCCTTGTCACTATACCTCCAACGCAAATAAAAGCATTGGATTTGGACTTCAATGTCCTCGTCCAACCCTTGTAACCGATCAATTGCTTCATCAACACCTTAGTGAACCCATTCTTGTTCTGATTGCCCACATACTGCATACCATGGTTGAAACTGTTGAGGACTCCTAGAAGTGCCTTGTCAATCATCTCAAGCTCTAGACGCCGAATATTTCTAGCCTCGTGTCTCACGAAACATGAGGTTCCAAGGATCTTATGAAAGTACCGAATGACTGGGTTTCAGATTTTTGCACTCTTGTTGCGTGAGGCGTTGTATTCCTCCTATTAACCGATGAATTTCCACAGCATCTTGTGCTCCTCATCGCTGAAGCCAGTGTCACAGCCATCGGATGGAGGAAGTGCAAAGAGTTGTTCAAACTAAGTTGCCGAAAATGAATACTTCCTGCCATTGACAGTAAAAGTCAGAGTGCCAAATCCATCAATAGCCCTCAACCTTTCTTCATGATCAAGATACTCCCGCAACTTGACCGAGGCTAGGAACTGGCCCGTCTCAGCAACATATATCTCTCTTGGGTACGAGAAGAATTATGTTAACCTGACATTCCAAAGCATCTGATCAACATCTCGGGCAATACGTGCTTGAGGTCCTTCAAAGCTTGTTTGTGTGGAACATTTTGCGGCAGGTTTTCGTCCAACCAATCATCTTGTTCACTATCGTCACCACTCGACTCATCCTAAATTTTTTCCATGGCTTCCACTGGTTCGGTCTCTCGCATAACTTCCTTGCGCTGTGTCGGCTAATCCGACAGATTATTTGCGGGACTTCTGAACTCGAATCCTCATTGTCTAAATCGATGGGTGAATCAACCAGAGAAGGTATGTTTCTCCATCTCGAAGAACCCTTTCCGGATCTCCTCATACTGCTTCTTGAGATAAAACACTCGAACCTTGAGAAACACAACACGAACAAACTATTGTGGAAAAAGGCAGTGGCGGCGTGACATGGAGCTTCAAGCAAAGCTCGAGTATTGTTCGAGTCCAAAAAGGTGGCGGTGACACATGGCCTGGAGGAGAGCTTGAATGTAGCTTGAGCTTGTCGCGGGTGTGCGTAAAAACGGACAGTGGTCACACTCGAAAGATATCCGAGTACAAAAGGCGGCGGCGTGACACGGAGATTCAAACAAAGCTTGAGTATGGTTTGAGTCCAAAAAGGCGGCTGCGGGGTTATTAGGTCGCACAGTGTAATCTTGAGTTTGCAGCGGCATGGCGTTGTGCTCGAATGGCTTCGACTTGAATCGGTTGCGCGTGCTGATAACAAGACTTTTCACCCCTCAGTGTTATCAAATCCTTATAGCTATAAGGTTATCGAACAACCAAGATGATGTTTAGCAGTCAATAATGCAATTAGATACTAGTTCAAGCCATTATCAAGCAAGGGTGATTTGATTATAAATGAAATATTAAGCGAGTGCTAAATCAAAACAGAGCAACCTAAAACAGAGCAGCCTAAAACAGAGCAATCTAAAAATAGAGCAATCTAAAAACATAGAATTGGAAGAAAAACAGAGCAAGATGAACAAGAGTTCATGAGATGCAAAACAAGGGTTCATGAGGAGACAAGGGGTAATCGACTTCAGCAGAATCATGGTCATCTACTCTTATCCAGCAACCTAACAGCGTGATTTTGAGCTACAACAACTATGAATCAAGCAATCAAACCATTCTCACGGCATTAAGCAAAGACTGTAACAAGCAAATCTACTGCTCCAAACAACAATCTCTATTCAAAGAGCAGCAAATCTTAGATTAGAACTAAACTAGGTAATTTATCAAACACTTGGTGGGTGTTTGTTTCCTTGAGTTCATGTTCCAATTGATCAGGTTGAAACAAGCATTAAGCACATCTAATCTACCAAAATCTGAGCAATACTAACCTAAACAAGAGAGACTACCATGATTCAAGCTAGATCTAACCCATCTCCTCAATAACCCAAAAGAGATCTACTCACTAAGCATGGTGAGAAACATAAAACTAGAAATAAAAAAGAAAGACATAGAGAGAATTAGCAGTTAAAACTAAGCAACTTTCATTAAACAACCATAAACATTGATTCAGCTCATAATCTAAGATCTTACACTAAAGAAGCAAATAAAACTAAGAAAAAGAGAAAATGTGGCTGTTTGATCTTGCTAAAAAAGATAAAAAAGTGCCTAGGTTTTTTGGGGGCTAAAGGGGTATTTATAGCCCCCTTACATCTGACCTAAAGTTGGTCAAAACAGAAAATAGAAGTCAAAGAAATAGCTAACACAGAGCTGCATGCGATTAGTCTAGGCTAGTGAGGTGTTTGTGGATCTGAAATGGTCCAACTCACTGCACCATGCAAGTCATGCTAGCGAGTTGTCTTAGTCGGGTAAAGTTGAAACTTTCTTCAGATGTTGCTCCACCAAACTAACGAGTAGGAGCTTCGAGTCGCCTTCCCAGGTCATAAATGTTGTTTCACTCACAGTGGTAGGCAAGCAGTGAGAGTGAGTCGGCCTTTCTTCCTCCAATCCAAGCCTCTTTTGATCCGAGAATGCTCCAAATTGCTCTTGCGACCACTCCAAGGAAAATACAACGCAAAAGAATGTGGATGCAAACTTAGATGATTAATGAGCTTAGAATGGGCTAAAATGTAAGCATATCAACTCACCTAAACTTAGATTTTGCTTGGCCTCAAGCAAATACAAAAGTCTAAAAGAATGGGAAAGTGTTATGTGGGAACACAGAGCCAAACATACTGGTTCGAAAGTTAAGCAATCAATGCCCATGTCTAAAGTTCTTAGATGCAAACTTTCAGCTATACTCAAAAACTCTAGCCATGATTATCTCAAAACCGAATGGACTCAACCTTGACTACTCATGCATTCAAATCAACTATCCCTTTTAACATTCATTAAAGTTCAGAACCATGGATCAAGTATAAGCATCATCAAGGAGTTCATTTGGCCAAGGTAAGGTTCAAGAGATTAAAGTGATCTCTACAATATGTGGTCAATCAATATACAAGGGATCACTCAGAAAATGGAAAAAGCTTTGGCATAATGTTAAAGGTGATAGTCCAATAGATGCATACAAGACCACATATCCATCTACCCACACACCCAATGGTTCACCCTAGCTGTTCTAAATCTAGAATATGATCCTAATATACCCTTTTTATCACAAGGCTTCCTTCTTTTCCAGCCATCAAAGATCATAAACACAAGCTTTTCCAATTGAGATTCTAATGAGGGGGTCTTATTACTTTGAACTTCTAGCGGTTTGGGAGCTTTACACTTACAGCTCTAGGCTCTTTTCTTCATTATTCAAGACTTATTGCTTCTTTTTTCATTCTTAGAACCTTCTTATTCTTTTAGTTTCCCTAAACCTTTACTAGACTCTTTTATACTTTCCAGCCCATTCCTCCTTAAACTCTCTCTTTTGAACCTTTCTTTCTTCTGCTCATACTTCCCACAACTTTCCCTACTTAGACACAAGAAAATCCCACACATAAAACCAAAACCATCTAGTCCTAGTCTGGTCCAAAAATCGTGGACCAGAATCTACATGGAGACATGCTCTTGTCGGTTCTCACCTAACACCTTATGCTCAGCTATTCTGGAAAAAAGCCTCACAATCACACAAAAAACATAGCAAGGTTTGAAATGAGGCAATTATGGAGCAAGGTGGGATGCTATTTGGACTAACAAGGTAGTAGTCGTGAACAAGAAAGATAGTCCAAATATTTTGTGAAATCCATAAACTCCAAAGTGATGCAGAGACTAGATAATTGCAAGTTCATTTTCTGGTTATCACTTAAACAAGGGACAGCGTCGAATCACAGCACTTTCAATCAAAATATGCAGTTCATTCCGTCAATTCCAAGCATGGTTCGATTTTAGTTTCAAGCCCGAATGTATGCATCAAACAACTTAAGACAAGGGCAGTAATTCTAACCATCAAACCATCAGTAAACAAGGC
The DNA here is from genome assembly GCA_900406405.1 of Lepidium africanum. Lineage (NCBI taxonomy): Eukaryota > Viridiplantae > Streptophyta > Magnoliopsida > Brassicales > Brassicaceae > Lepidium > Lepidium africanum. The sequence goes on from OVAX01000694.1 coordinate 54,133, forward strand.
AAGAGCATCACAGTTCCCAATGCAATCTAGACTCAATCTACATGATATGCAACTACATGACACTCTATTTATGGGATTTTTTCGGATTTTTCAATTTTTTTGGATTTTCTATGCCTTATATGAATGTATGAATGAAAGGATGCTAATAAAAAAATCTTTTTGGATTTTTATAAAACACAAGTGTGTGCATGAGTCTACTATAAAATGAAATCTAGAACCCTCCTCCAAACTTAAATCACACTGTCCCTAGTGTGTAAGTAAATCTGAAAGGGAATTCTAGACAATATGCATGAAACAGATAAACGAGTGAAAATGCAATGGTATATACAATGGAGAGTGGTGGAACATGTTACCTCATTTGTAGTCGAATAAGTGTGAGGTGGAGGTATTCATCTCCTCTAAAATGTAAGTAGCGGTCTAGACTGGGGGTACCTTATCAAGCGGTTCGACGTAAAACGGCATAATACTGTCTGCATAGTTGGTCGGGCAAGTTGGGCTGTCTGCACCTTCTAGGCCTCCTTCTAAGAGCAATTGTACCTTCAGGTGATGAGTGTCTTGCAGGGGCTGGAGCTGGACTATGCAGTTCATCCACTGAAACCGAGTGGCATCTTCTTGGTGATGAGGAACCTGAGTTTACGGGATTTCTCCACTGAATCTTCCTCTGATTTCTTCTAACTCTCTCCTCATTTGTTCCCTTTCTTGTTTCCATTTCTGCTTCTCCTTCGTAAAACCCTTGACCTTTTTTACCAAACCATTTTCCCAGCTTTAGCAGCTTGCCTATTCGTTTGTGAGCTTCCTTTGAGGTAACTCCTTGATGGGGTTCTTCGAATTCTTCAAAGAAGTATGCCTCAGGCTGTTTTTCTTCAACCTTGTGCTTAGGTGAGGATGGTTGCAGTTCTTGGGCTGGTTCCTGCTCACCGACTAAGGTGTCTAATGGAAAGATAAACTCGATATTCTCAAGCCTCCTTATTGAAGTCAGTTGTGGACAAGGCTGAATCATCATTGCCTTTTCTCTGATTGGATGATCAAACCTGTACAGCAGCTGGCCATTTTCTTCAGCTTTCCATAAGAATTGAGCTCCCTTTAGATATGCCACATTCATAAACCTTGGCTTAATTACTACTGACTCGCTCAGCTCCACTTTGCAGGCCTTAAGGATATGTGCCACAACACCACCAATGTGAATAGCTTTAGGAGCTCCATCCTCAGCTTTATGAGCTCCTTTCTCAACCTGAGTTATTGCTCGTACTCGGTAGTTGGTAAGGTGGTTAACTAGATCGAAGGATAAGCTAGAATTTGAGTCGTCTCCCTGAATCCTTCTCCCACTTGTTTTTACACCACAAATCTCCTTAAGTGCTATATCCAACAGCTGCATTTCTCTGAGGTTCAGCGGTGATGTCGAAGGCCTGGCATATAAGAGATTCGCTATTGCTCTCCTTGCATACCGAATTGTTGGATTTCTGATCCATGTTCCTTTGCTCTTAGATGGGATGAAAAACCGGGTTTCCTATCAACATGTTCCAAATATCATCTAGTTCTTCACCCTCTATGCTCGGATAGCCTACCTCTCCAGCCTGGAAACCAAAGAGCTCGTCCAATTGCTTGAAGGTAAATTTATAGCTTTGACCATTTACCTTGAAGGTCATATATCCTGGTCCATCTCTCTCGATTAAGGCTGCAGGCCTTGTAACGTATTCCTGGACTTCAACAGTGGCCATAAATTGCATCGTCGCATCTTCATATGAATTCGAGACAATGGACATGAATTTGGTCAATCCGCAGCATTCAAACATCCAATCTACATCTTCAACAATTTGGAGCCTTTCCATAGTTGGTCTGTGGTAATAGATTGTTCCGTTCATACCCATCATATTAAGTGCCTCGTATACCTTTTCTAGAGTGGCCTTTTTCTTTTGAACTCGATGCCTCCTCGCAGCATATTTCTCCTCTAGCAGTACATGAGCTTCCTCCTCATAGTATCCATTGTTCAATAGCTCATAGATGTCCTTTTGAAACTCTGTTTCTGGTTCATCTCTTCCTCTGTTCTTGGACCGTATCCTTCTTCTACGTCTCAGCTCTATCACCTTCCTCTTCTAAAGTCACTCTAGGCGTTTCACCTTCACTCTCCTCATCTTCTGCAACTCCTTTCCCTTTATCACCTTGATAACTCTCCTTGTTGACACTTCCCATACTTAACCCCTCCTTGATTACCAGCCCCTCAGTGTTCCTAGTGTGTGCTCTCAAAGCACCTTTTAATTCTTTAATCAATAAAATAGAGCTTGACTTACTTGTCCTAGGGAGCTGCAGTTGTGTTAGAGCTTGTGTCACCATTTCTGGCTCGGTAGCTGCTGGTGCTTCCTCTTCACTTTCGTCATGAACAACATTCTTTCATCTGCATCTAATTGGTTCCTTTACTCTGCCTGAAACAAACTCATCATCTAGCAGATGACTAGAGCTCCTAGCAGCTTGTTTACTAGCCTTAGCAGCAGCCTTGTGATGAGAGAGCATTTGCATACTCAAAGCACAATCAATTAAATTCATATTCAATAAATGCTAACACAATCATGCCATTATTAAGCACTTGAGGATCGAACCCAAAGGAGTAAGAGGTTACACAATAGGGATGCAAGATTCTTGGCTAATCTAGAGTGATGATGATGAGAAATGAGCAAGTAAACGAAAACTAAAGCAAGAAACAAACAAAACAAGGGCAAGCAAATGCAAACTAAACTTAGCCAAACCAACAAGCAAAACAATAAGATTAAATAGATCAAAACAAACTAAGTCAAGCAAAGAGATTAACTATATGATAAAGACGAATGATCTAGGCTATGGTAATTGATGAATGATGCAAAAAGGAGACAATGAATGCACCGCCTAGGGCATGGAACACAATAATGATAGCAAGACTAGCCTACTCTCATGGCACTAATCACTATTCAAGAGAAATGACCCAACTAAACTCTCATTTGTTGGATTAAGACTCCCAAATGCTTTAAAATCAAGTCCACTATGACCAATCAATTCCATAACATCNAATGCTTTACAATCAAGTCCACTATGACCAATCAATTCCATAACATCATCTCTCAATGGCTATGGAGAAAGATCCCTAAAATAGGTCATTCGGGAATTTCATCAAACACCTCTCGGGCGATGATTTTCCTAGCATCTAAACTCATGTGATCAAGATGAATCTAGCATTAAGAACACTTAGATAGGAGGCTCTAATGATCCTAAGCATCAACCAAACAATACCAAGCCCTAGATCTAGCCAAAACCTAAATCATTCTAAGCAACTACTCACTCATGATGGTTATGCAAACAAACAACTTAAACAAGCAAAACATAATGAAAATAGATAAAGAATGAACAAGAGACTCTAAATCACTTAAGAAATAACCACGAAAATGGTCACGCAAAGGGATCCCAAGTTTGTTCTCTACAATCTTCAAAGTGTTCTTGACAAAACTTAAAGAGATAGCAAAGCTAGATCTTAAAAACTACATGATATTAAAGGCATAATGTGTTTGATCCATTTACCATGTATTTACACACATGGGATTAGGGTTTCATATCACTTAAAATAAACCACTAAACTGGGACAAACCAGCTTAAATTGCATAAAACCACAAAAAAAAAGAGTTTTGGTTCACGTGGCCGCGATCCAGACGGGTTGCGACCTGGGTCAAGAGTAGTTGCCGGCCGCAGCCCGAACGGGTCGCGGCCTAGGTCGCGTGTGTCCTGCAGACGATGGACACGAGCTGGCTGGGTCGCGGAAAGGGTCGCGGGTGGTTGGCTGAAGTCCGGATTGCAGGTATCGACACTCACGGGTCAAGATGATAGGTTGCGGGACAGGTCGGGCGTAATCCGCAACCTCTTCCGGTCGCGTGTCCGGTCACGGATACGAATGACCCACGGACGGCCTTACGGACGCTGTATCCTTCATTCGGATGACGATACGGACGTACGTACATACGGACGTACGCCGCGGCCATGACTTTTCCAAAAATTCAATCCTTCTTCCTTCCAATGCATTGTCCAAACCTCCAACCATCCCCATTCCTTACTTAAGCTCCAATCTCCTTAGTTCATGGTCCCATTCACCTAAAAGACCAAAAAACACCAAAAATATGCAAATGCATGTCCTAATGACTAAAATACACAACTAGACACAAAATGACTCTAAAATGACATGATGTGCAACTAAAAGACTAAAAATGATGCTAATATGAGATGAAAACTAGGCTAAATATGAGACACATCAACTCCCCCAGACTTGCCTTTTGCTTATCCTCAAGCAGACAAGACAATAATCCGAAGAAGAGGTTGAGACTGGGAATTCAAGGCAAACAAAACCTTATAATGCAATGTTAGTAATTCTAGGATGCAAAGTGAGCAAGTCTACTTAAAAATCTTAGCCATACTCATGACAACTTAGCTCAAATCCAATCTTAGTCTACACAATGTATTCAAATCCACCAACCCTTTTAACATTCATTAAATTTCGAACCATGAATCATACTATGAAAATTCGATGAACTCATTTGGTTAAGGGTAAGGTTAAGAGATAAAAATGATCTCTTCATCCATATGGCTCAATGTGCTCAAATGAAAGGATCTCTCTATGAATGAAATAAGCTTTAGAAGAATGCTAAAGGTCCAAGCCAATCTATACATACAAAGATAAAATCTCATCTACCCAAATACCCATAAATGAACTTCACCTAAAGCTAAAATAATTCCCATTGATTATAATTTTCTACCCTTATCTCAAAGGCAATTCTCACTCTTTTCAACTCAAAATTGGATCAACTTATAACTTATTGCTTCATTACATTTCAAGGAGAGGGGTTTATACTTAGGGACATCTAACGGGTTTGGCACACTTATTATTTATGGTTCAACTCTTTTAAGTCCTTTTGATTCTAACCTTTTCTTTGCTTTTCAAAACCCTTTACTAGACCCTTTTTGCTTTACAATTCAATTTCCTTTTTCTCCTAATCCTTTATGAATACACATAATGATCACTTTATTTCAAACTTATCCCCAAATCAACATCTTTAAGCTCAATCACACATACACTCTCACCCCAAAATAGATTTCCCACCTAGTCCTATCCAGTTTAAAAAGCGCGAATCCGGAACTACATGAGAAACCATCCTCGTCGGCTCAAACCTAACATTTTCTACCAAGCTCATTCCGAAATAAGGCCTAAAACGCTCACAAAACATGATGGCTTGAAAGAAGGTTAAGCTAAGGGTGTGGAAACTAATTCATATAATGAACTAGCTACTTGGATCACAAGAGTGATAAAATGATAAAAGAGACCCAAGTATGTATATGTAAATCCATGAGTTCATCTACAATGCATAACATAATTACAAGTCAATATTAGGTTCCAATAGATAAGGGTGGCTTCAAATCACAACATGCTTTAACTAAGATGAACCTAAGACTAAGCACTCCAAGTATGGTTCGATCTTACCTTTCAGCAAGCAATTTATGCATCAAACAATTATTAACTAGGGCATTGAACTTAGCAAATGGATCATTAAGCTTATGATGCCTAGTCATTCCCATGCAATCCTAAAATGGAAACTAAGACTCAATCCTAAAATGATATGTGAATGCAAACTATATGTATGCTTGTTTTTGTGTTTTTGAAAAAAACATTTTTTATGCCAAAAATCGAAAATGACTCAAGAAAATGGAAAACAACAAAACTAAAAAGGTCATTAGCCACTAGGCTCCCTCCCCCGGACTTATTTCTCACCGTCTCGGTGAGATAACAAGCTTAAGAAAAGGGAAACCTTAAACACAAAAATTTTAAAATGCAAAATGAAAAACTAATATTTACAAAGTTTGGTGAATGGTACCTTTTATGTAGAAGTCTCACTTGTCGTATCGACATTGGGAACATTGGAGAATTCATCCCAATCCGTTTGTCTTTGAAGTGGGACCTCATCTTAACCTAGACATGTTCGTTGTTGCTCCTCAACTCTTTCGTCAACTTCATCCGCTCTTGGTGTAGGTGTGTCATCATCATCCGAGACATATCCTTGAAGAGTCTTCATTTTCCTTTTTATCCATCCAAGTATCTTGATGATTTTCATTTGGTTCTTGATGATGGTCATGAGTGATTTGTCCTTTTCCGTCATTGGTGTGAAAGCAACCGATGGGATTTCCCAACCAAGCAAATCCGAGGCATCGTTTTGGGTGGTTGACGAAGAAGCTTCCATGGAGTTTTCTCTTTCTCCATACTCAAACATAATGTTCTCCAATTTATCCAAGGAATTCTTCTCTTGACATGGAAAATGGATTGTTTTGAATTTCCCATTCTTGTTCATGTATGAATAATACTTCAAACCATCCTTCATGTCTAGGATCTTATTTCTCACAAAATAACCCTCATCCATTGAATCGGTAGCCTTATCAGCCGGAAACCTCTTGTAAGGCACACCGAAGTACTCCCAAAGCGGTGTTATCAATCCTCCCATCCTACACACTTGTTCCTTCCTCTCATTGTATCGAACCCTTAGCATTGAGTGTGCAAAAACACATCCAAGGTTCACATCGGATTGTGGAGGTTCTTCAATACAAGGGGTGCCATCTTCTTCCTTTAAGAACGGATATAAGCCGGTGTACAACATTGATATCTCGGTAGAGTTTATTGTACCGGTCTCACTCCTAGCACACATTGAGTTTGCCAAAAACTTGGCTACCACACGGATTGCCGGATTTTGAATCCAACGGTTCTTAGGAAATCCATTGTGTTTCCCGCTTGCTATCATGCCCCAAAACTCACTTGCCTCATCAAACCTATAATACCCTTGCTCTTCTTCATAAGGGAACCCATAAACCTCACAAAACTCCTTCATCGTTATGCTATACCTTGTGCCATGCATCTTNCATCGTTATGCTATACTTTGTGCCATGCATCTTGAAATACAAAGTTGTTTTATCCGGAATCGGGTTCTTCTCATCCTTGAAAGTCAATCTCACCATAGGAAAGAACTCTTTAGCCGGATCCGGGTATAACTTATGCTTCAAAGTGGCAAATTTTTCCAAGCCTATATTCTTGAGTATAGCAACACCTCATCCTTGATTCCCATAGCTTCAAGTGTCCTTGTCCGAAGGTAAGGAGTTGTCTTGTAGATTATTGCAAGTTGTCTTTCATATGTATCATGTTCAAGCTTAGAGAATGGAACCGGTCCTCGTGGAGGCAAATCATTGGTCATTTCTTTCCCTTGTTCAACCCCTTTCTTCTTTGACTTTGGTTCTTCTCTTGGACGTTTACTGCTCTTCTTGGATGCTTCATCAACCATTTTTCCTTTGCCTTTTGATGTGGTTGCCTCCTTGCTAGCTTGATTCTTTGTTGGTGTCATTTCCTACAAAAAAAAATCCACAACACTAATTAATCCAAGAAAATGAGAAAATTGCTTAACTAATGCCAAATTCAATTAAGAGCAATCAATTATGGCCAATGGAAGTTAATTAAACAATGATCAATAACAATTTAAGCTCAAGATTAATCAACAATGCAAGGTTGGCAAGAAAAATCACTTAATCGAAAAAGTCAATACAAGACAAAATAGTCAAAATTTGGTCAACACAATTCAATCAAGAATTTTCAAAATTGAGCAAGAATTAGGATAAATTTCCCTATGTAGTACAATAAATCCTTGCTAATTAGGCTAAAAAGAAACTATCAAGACCAAAATCAATCATTTTCCCCAAAATTTTGTTTTTGCTCAAAACCCTAAATCTTCATTCCACTAATTTTAACAAATCCTTATGTATTCAAGCCTAAATCAAGTTACCCAAGATATTCCTAACTATTTTCAATCTAATCCAAACCTTATTCAACTCATTTAACCAAGATTTCAAAAATTTGAAAAATTAAAGCAACAATGGAAAAATGAGGTGAGTCCACTTACTTTGAGTTGGAGTGCAATGTGAAATGATATAACTTGAAAGGAATAATAAAAGATTTGAGAAAAATGATTTGCAAGTTCTTGGAAAAACAATGTAGAAAATTGAAAATGTTTTGAATTTGTAGAGAGAAAATATGTTTGTTTGCTTGAAAATGGAAAAGCCTTCGAGGAAGAAGACACTAAAAACCCCTTTTAAATTCAAAAATAAAAAAATAAAAAAATTTTATAAAGGGGGTCTCGACCCGACCCGCGACTGGGTCGGGTCTCGAACTGAACTTCTGTTGTCCGCTTGAACCTCTCGACCGGTCCCGCGAGTGGATCCGGTCGAGACCTGAGTTGCGTCCTTCCGCCTCAAAGCTCTCGACCGGACCCATGACCGGGCGAGGTCAAGAGCTGATTCTCCTTGTCTGCCAAAAGCTCTCGACCGGTTCCGTGACTGGGTCGAGGTCGAGAGCTGCGTTTCGCTGTCCGTCCAAAGTTCTTGACCCGACCTACGACCGGGCGAGGTCGAGAGCTGTTCCTTTGTTCCCTTCTCCATTCCATTCTTCTTCTTTTCCTATACATCTTTGCTTGTTTCCTACACCAAGAATCAAAAATAAAAGTTTTCCAAGCCCACAAGAGTCTCAACTTAATTATGAACCAAAGCTAAAAGTTGCTAGAATTTAAAAGTGATATGTACAAAAGGATACGCTTGAGATTGCCTCTCAAGTGCGCTTGTTTAACGTCTCAAGCTCGATGTTGTTCCCCGCTTTTTATGTGGTTAAAACAAAAAGTGGATTCTTCTCCACTAACGCGTCCTTGAAGCTCTCGAAAACTCCTTTATCAACCAAACTTGTTGAATCCATCTCATCAAAATCATCATCCGGAACTTCATTTAATCTTGAACTTTTACTCTCAACATCTCCTTGATCTATCATTCCACAAAACCAAACATCTCTTGGCCTAAGAGGGTAAGCTACCAAGTGATTGACCTTTTCAAGTATAACCACTTTGTTCACGAAATCAATCCATGCTCCGACGGTGTTTAAGAACGCTCTTCCCAAGATGAACTGAATTTTGCATTCCTTATCCATTTTCACGAACTGGGAAGTCGGTCGGAACCGTGCAACCCTATCTTCAACGGGAAATCTACTAATCTTCCTGTTGGGTACTTAGTAGATGAGTCACCAAAGGAGATTGAAGTATTGTACTCAACGATTTTCGCTCCTAGCTTCTTTGCTATATCCAATGATAAAACATTTATGCTCACTCCCGTATCGTATAAGGTATTATCAAATGCCAATTTTCCTAATGTGCAAGGAATTACAAAAGACCCTTCATCTCCTTCATTCTTTAATACTTTAGGCTCCGGGTGCATAGGAGTGTGCTCTCCTCCTTTAGCTAAGAGTTTTTCAACTTGTTCCCATTTAGCTAGAAGTGCCTTCATGAAGCAAATTTGGTCAGGAATAGTGTGGAGATTCTCCGCATTTGGAATTGGAACTCCAATCGTAATCATACTTCCCTTAAGACGTGATAACACACTCTTTTGAGCTCCAGTCAAATGTCACCCCGGAAATGGAAATGGCAGCGTGTAGAAATGAGGTTTACTCGTCCTCCACTTCTTATCCATGCCGTCTACGCCATCCTCCTTATCAACAGTAGCTTTATCATTTAAGACTCATAGCTCCTCACTCGAATCCTCCTCGACCTTAACTTGAACTTTTTTAGCAAAATCGACAACCTTGTCCTCAACATTCTCGAAATCATCAACCCTTTCAACCATACTCAAAGCAAAATCTTCTTCCTCAACCTTCACCTCTTCAAACCGTACCTTCTCAAACTTCTTTTCTTTACCCACTATTATTGTTACCTCCTCCTTCACAACCTTTCTTATCAAACTCTCAACTGTCCCAATCTTCTTGCTAGCCCTAAGCTTTCCATCTTCTTCCTCACGAGCTGAAACCTATTCATCATATTCCTTACCTTCTCCAAAGAGAACCCTTGCAATTTCATCTAAGTCCCTTTCGTTGTCATCCTCCATGGAGCATATATCATTACAATATTCCTTGGGATTTTGCTCGGCCTTTCCCGAAAGCTTGCCTTGTGGCCTTTGGCTAGAGGAAGCAATTTGAGACACTTGATTATCCAAAGTCTTCAAGTGAGAGTAGATGTCGCTAAACTTGTTCAATGACTCGTTGTAATGCATATCCACCTTGCTCTCTATCTTGTCCAACCTCTCATTGGTTTCTTGTTGACCCTCAACAATTTGCTTTAACATCACCTTGATATCAACATCTTCATTTGCCTGTTGTCTTGAGTAGTTATCAACTCTCGCTTGCATAGGGGGTCTTGGGTTTGAGCGTTTTGTGGTTGAGATCCACTTTGAGGCCTCCATTGATTGTTTTGACTTTGACCTTGATTTCCATAAAGCCTTGGTTGATACGGATGATACGAATTACCCATTGGCTGTCTCGGCGGATACCTTTGATCTTGGAGATTAGCCACATTATTGCTTCTATAGGAGAGGTTGTTAGTATTCCATTGGTTGTTAAATGGTCGGTTGTTATAATGATTGTCTTGATAACTGTTTTGGTTACCCAAATAGCTACATTCCTCTTGAAAGCCTTCGCTACCTTCAAAGCTCAACTCATGACCAACTTGCTGTCCAAACTCTCCAACATAGTTAACCGGCTTTTGAGTTCCAAGGAAGATCTTACTCAATTTGTCAAGCTTATCGTTGAGCTCCTTGTACTTTTAATCACTTGAGTCTGATTCTCTAATTGTTCGGTCGTAGTCCCCACCATAACAAGCTTCACTTTGAGCTAGATTTTCAATGAGTTGATCCCCTTGATCAGCTGTCAAGCTAGCAAAATTACCGTAACTTGCCGTATCTAATGCTCTTCGATAGTCTTCGAGTGCACCACCGTAGAAGATTCCTAGCAAGTTCTCCTTAGGGATGCCATGGTGCGGACAACACCTTATGTACTCCTTTAGTCTCTCCCATGCTTCATACAAACTTTCATTACCCCGCTGCTTGAAACTCGAGATATCGTTTCTTAGCTTAACCGTCTTTTGCTTTGGGAAGAATTTGGTGATGAACTCTTTTTCACCATGTCCCAAGTAGAAACCATCTCGGAAGGTATGTTCCTCTCCCATTGAGCCACCTTGTTCCCTAATGAGAATGGGAAGAGAATCATTTTGATGGCATCTTCATGAACACCATTCAGCTTTACTGTTCTACAAAGCCTTTCAAAGCGGTCTAAGTGATCTAGAGGATCTTCAAGGGGTAGACCGTTGTATTGTTGGTTTTGGGCCATATTGATCAAACTAGACTTGATCTCAAAGTTGTTGGCCGTAATGTTTGGAGTAGGAATGCCGTAGCTCAATTCTCTAAGATTTGGCTCATCAAACGCCCCAATTAGCCTAGCATTCACCAGAGGTGTCTCAAAACCGGGAGGTCGGTTTTGTGCTCCTACTCCATTGACATTCACACGTGGAGAGTTTTTTTCAACCATAGGATCCCTCAAATTCTCCATTCCCAAACGAATGAGATGACCCTCTCGTTCCTTCAAACGTCTTTCGTTAGCCAACCTTCTATTGGTTCTCTCTAAGCCGAGTGATAACAATGGTTTTTAGTCCAGTTATCAAATCCTTATAGTATATAAGGTTGTCGAACCAAAGTGTGATGTTAGCACTATAGGTGCGGATGACTATCTAGTTCAAGCAAAATCAGAGAAAAACACTGGATGTAATTGATTCTGTCACAATCAACTTAGAAAGCAAAACTAAACAAACAGAGAAAACAGACATAAAAAATGACTATGATAAAAACAGTAATGAAGCAGAAACACATGAAACTTGAAAACAGAGACTAAGTCAAATGCTGAAAAAGAGTAAGCAAGCAGCAAGTATGAACGGCGAGGTACAAAAATAAGGTGAAGATGGGCTGAGGAGAGTGAAGTCAAGGGACTAAGCAAAAATATGGCTTGAGATTTTGTCTAAAAACCTAAGCAGGAAAGCAGCGAATCAAGATACTAAGGTAAACAAGCCACTCTCGTGGTCATGAAATCTCTGCTCAAACGCAATCCTAACCCAATCTCTTGGTGATTACATGCCTGAGCTGGCATTAGCAAGCCTATCCTACATGACCAACTGACTCTCTGAACATCCAATCTCTTGGGCCAGAATGAATCAGTCTTAAACTGAACCTAAGCCAAGCATATCATCAAACACCTATCGGGCAGAGATAGCCTACGAATCAGATTTTGAGTGATCAAGTCAAAATAAGCATGAAGAACATTCAGTCTAGCACAGCCTCTGACACTATTCAAACACAAACATCACAAACCCAAAAAACGACCCAGATCTACTTCATCTCCTCAACAAGCCCTAAGAAATCTACTCACTACTCATTGAATGAAGAACAACAAACCTAGAAAGCATGATTAAAGGCATAAAGAAAGAAACGAAAACGAGATCTACCCACCTAAGGTGAGATTCAAGAAGAAATCATGAATTTCATAAGAACACTAAGAAAAGCAAAGAGAAATAAGAAGGAGGCAGAGAGAAATCTGGAATTTACTCAAAGAGGCAAAAACTAGGTTAAAACTTGGATATTTGTTTTTAGCTAAAACAAGGGTATTTATAAGTCTTAAAACGCGGAAGCTCTAATTTTAAATCAACAAAAGTAAGGGTCAGTCAAATAAAAAGAAATCAGTCTAAGTTGCTTTAGGGTGCATGGCGAGTTGGGGGTTGAGTTCTGGAAAATTCAGCTTCAGCATGTGCTTAATCTGGGTTGCACTCGTCACACTCTGGTGAGTTGAAATGGCTTAGTTTCAAAAACATGAATTCTGGCTAAGTCTGGAATGTTGAACTCGCCAGTGTCAGGTAGGAATGGGTGGCGAGTTGGACATTGAAAACTTGAAGATTTGGCTAAGTGCTGAGGCTTGAACTCGCCAATGCTTGGCGAGTTGGACATGAAGAGTTCAGCCAAAAATGCAATTTTTGGCTAAGTATGGGACTCTAAACTCGCCAGTGCTGGCTGACTGAGGCTGCAAATTGGAACTCTGGCCTTGTTTTTCTGGTTAGACTCGCTGGTCTCCAGGCAAGCTTGAGTCTTCACCCATCAGGATACAGGCATTCTTCACTCTCGCTCATGATTTTGGCACTCTGCACTCTGACTAGTTTAAACTCTTCAGTTTCAGGCTTAACTTGCAGTCTTCATGCTTGTTTGCTCCAAAATGCTCCGAATTGGCTCAAAGTACTCCAAATTGCTCCAAAGTTCCTGAAATGCTCCAAATGCTATGTAAATGCAAGAATGATCATAATTGGACTCTAAAATGCATAGTAAGGAATGTGAATGAATGCAAACAAATGCAAACTATGAAGCTAAAATGGACAAAATGCATGAATATCAGCAAGTATGTCCGAGTTCTCTTGAATAGGTAGTTGTGCTTGTGAACTCCGGGTTGGCATGCACCTACAAGAAAGACACACAAAATAAGAGATAAACGGCAAGAACAAATGCGAAAATTTAAAACTAACTAAACTCTAGTCTCAACTAGAACCTAAAACCTATTGGGAACGCTACAAACTCCCCGACAACGGTGCCAAATTGATGAGAGAGCATTTGCATACTCAAAGCACAATCAATTAAATTTATATTCAACAAATACTCACACAATCATGCCATTGTTAAGCACTTGAGGATTGAACCAAAAGGAGTAAGAGTTATGATGATGAGAAATGAGCAAGTAAACAAAAACTAAAGCAAGAAACTGATATTCATGCATTTTGCCCATTTTAGCTTCATAGTTTTCATTTGTTTGCATTCATTCACATTCCATACTATGCATTTTAGAGTCCAATTAGGATCATTC
>OVAX01000695.1:0-67880 GCA_900406405.1 Lepidium africanum
GGGGAGGATTTGAGGGAGCAAGAAGGATTCGGAGAAGTCTATCGCCATTACATTCAGAAGTGGAAGCAATTCTCTGGGCAATGGAATCTATGATCTCTGCTAACTTTCTACAGGTGGAGATAGCTACGGATTGCACCGATGCTCAAAAGCTGCTTGTAAACCCTGAAGATTGGCCAGCTTTTCTACCTTATCAAGAAGACTTCACAAGGTTGATATCTCTTTTTAATGCTTTCTCTATTCATGTAATCCCTCGAACTCTAAACCATAAGGCTGATAATCTAGCACGTACTGCTAGAAAATCACTTTATGGTTACTTGTTGTAATCGTATTTCACCAAATTGGTGAACAAATATATTGAATATATTGAGTTGACAAAAAAAAAAAGAAAAGTTTGGTCTCAAATGTAAAAGGTTAGGATCGAGATTTTAAACCTCCGAATAAACCAAAAAAAAATTACATTTACTTCTTGGCTAATCCAGAAAGCAATTGTTCATGAAAACATAATTATAAAAAATCTCCAAAAGATAAGTTTAAAAATACTTATTTCGGATGAAAAAATTCTGACATTTACGTAAAAGATAAGTTTAAAAATACTTATTTCGGATGAAAAAATTCTGACATTTACGTAAAAAAAATTAGTTACCAAAACAAAAAAAAAGTAAAAAAATCCGACCTGCCGGAATCGAACCAGCGACCTAAAGATTACAGCAACTACTACAGTCTTCCGCTCTACCAACTGAGCTAAGGTCGGACATGCTGACTAGCTCATAAAAGTTATATATATTCAACTAGTATAAAATTGGGCCCTAATAGGCCCAACCAACTAAAAACAATGGGTTTTTTTTTGTTCGTTTAGATAGGCCCGTATTAATTTGTAACCTTAAACTTGTGAAACCCTAAAGATAAAAGGCAAACCCTAGCGATTTCTCTCCTTCAGCCTCATCTTTCCAACCACACTACTCGCCGTTCGTTTCTCCGTCGCCGTCGAAGACAACATGGTCTCCATCTCTGTTCTTTCTCAATTAATCATTTCTTTGTTTGTTGATTCTTTCTTATCTGACTCGTTGTTTTCGTTTCCTTGTTACAGGCTCCGAAGAAGGCAGTTCCGCCTCCGTCATCAAAGCCGGCGAAATCCGGAGGTGGCAAGCAGAAGAAGAAGGTTCGTTTCCTTAATTACCCTTAATTTCTTCTGTATACGATACAATCAATATAATCTGCTCGTGTAGCCATGGTTAGTGTAGATTTAGAAGGAACAAAATGCTCCGATTCACTGTTTTATGTTTAGTTTCTGAGAAATTTTCTTTTCGTTTGTATTTGACCTAGATTCGTCTCCTGTGAGGTTAATCTAATGTTAATTGGGCAAATGAAGGTGTATTATATGTATAGTCTGAAGATCTAGGTAGACTTTGGTGTCTGTTTACTCTAATTCATTCAAAGCTAAATCTTTTTAAGCTCTCTCTTTGATCCAGTAAGATGTAGTTTAGGTTATGTAGACATTGTATTGCTTAGAGTTTATTGTTGGTTTATTCATGATCTTTGTGCTCAATTGTTTCTTTTTTCAATGAAATGTTTTTTAAACAAAACAGAAGTGGAGCAAGGGAAAGCAAAAGGAGAAGGTGAACAACATGGTGTTGTTTGATCAAGCTACTTATGACAAGCTTCTTACTGAAGCTCCCAAGTTCAAGCTCGTTACTCCATCAATTCTCTCCGACCGTATGAGGGTACTTATATAAACTTTATATCTCGCTATTACTTCAACAAAGATTCTCTTAGGAACATGTTTTTGCTGTTTAGTAATGTTGTTTGTGCATTATGTAGAAGTTGCTGCCTTTAGTGTTACTTGTCAAATTCTGTATTTGAGTATTAGCCTCTGACATTGTTAAGGTCTGAATTGTTGAAATCAGATTAGTGGATCTCTTGCAAGGAGGGCAATAAGGGAGCTAATGGCAAAAGGGTTGATCAGGATGGTCTCTTCTCACTCGAGCCAACAGATCTACACTCGTGCAACCAACACTTAAAAGCTTGAAACTTGTTAATGGTTTGGTTCTAGACTCTTGTCTCAAGTTTTTGTCTTTTGATGTATACATTAATCATCAGAGCTCTTATAGTTCTTTCATTTTGTACCCAAGTACTTCCTTAGAATGTTGTTTTGAGATAATTTTGATATTCTTAAATCTGAGTTTCTTTCTATTATTTGCTCTGTTATCAACTAAATTGTATTGAGTTGTCAAGTTTTTGTTTTTTTTTTCTTTCTTGGTTTTTTTATCAATTCAATCTCCAATTTTTTTCAGTTTGGAAAGATGAATTGAATTCTTTTTGTGGAAACTTGTTTGCATATTTATTAATAATCAATACTCGAATTTAAACCTATAAATGTTCAATCTAATCTGGTTTTGTTCACAAATTTAGAAGAAAAAGTGTAAAAACTTTTATAAACATTGATCAACTAAGAAGCATTAATTACTTTTAACTGGTTTGATTTAAATATTAAATTCATCAAAATAAAACTACTTAGTTGGATAAATTAGTTGGTTTCGAACAAATAGTTTAGGAGTTAGTCACAAACCGAACAACAGTTTAAGAGTTTGACTTAAACTCTGACTTCACTTTAACTCTCTTTTTAAAGTCTTAATCAAATCAACAACAGTAATCACTCCTATCCTATAAGTATAGACTCACACTCATGGAGACGTTAGCTATTTGTCCTGAGACAATAAAACTTCTCTTCTCTACTGTTATCTGTCACTCAGTCTAATCATATTTGAATTCAAGCTCTAGACCAACAATTATGGCTCCTCCAAAATTTTAAATTTCAAATTCGTTTCCTCCTCTTCTCCTCTATTCTCTTCACTTCTTCTGAAATTCTAATCTTATTCACTTCATCTTCTTCTTCTCTTATTTCTTTCAGGCGTATCAAAAGTAATGTGACTGATTCTTTTAGAAGATATTATCTCATGTTTGATCTTTTGATTTTGCTTCTACATTTTTATGATGTTTTCTCTTTTCCTCTGCAGCAAGACCAAAAGACGAAAGAACGCTTCTTCAACAAACATACATCTATGCATCAAATCCATTCATTCATACATTTATGCATAAAATGCATTCATACATACATTCATACATCGATGTCATCATATACGCTTATGTGCATACTTAGCTGTTTACTTACTTACTTGGTTGTTGATGTCTTTATTTGTGTTTCTTTCTTCATTACTTCTCTCTGGTTCCTTCCTTTACATTTGTGGGTCTTTGTTTGTTTAACTTCCTTGGTTCCATGCTTGGCTTAATTGATTCTTTGTTTGGCTCCATGCTTGATTCTTTGTTTGGCTTCATGCTTGATTCTTTGTTTTTGGCTCCATGCTTGATTCTTTGTTTGGCTCCATGCTTGATTCTTTGTTTGGCTCTATGCCTGATTCTTTCTTTCTCTATGCTTGTTTAACTTCCTTGGTTCCATGCTTGGCTCTATGCTTGATTCTTTGTTTGGTTCCATGCTTAATTCTTTGTTTGGTTCCATGCTTGATTCTTTGTTTGGCTCTATGCTTAATTCTTCGTTTGGCTCCATGCTTGATTCTTTGTTTGGCTCTATGTTTGTTTCTTTGTTTGGCTCCATGCTTGATTCTTTGTTTGGTTCTATGCTTGATTCTTTGTTTGGTTCTATGATTGATTCTTTGTTTGGCTCTTAACTTGATTCGTTTTATGGTTCCATGCTTGATTCATTCCCTGGCTCAATGTTTGGTTTCTTTCTTTGGTTCCATGCTTGATTCTTTCCTTGGTTCCTTGTGTGTTCGTTTGTTTCCTTTCTTCCTTCATTGTGTGTGCTTGTTTCTTTCCATGGCTCTATGCTTTTGTTTGCTTTCTCTTGATTTATTGTTTGTTTCTTTGGTTCCTTACTTGTTATGCTTACTTAGTTACATGATTGTCAACTACTTCTTTTGGCACTTAACTAGCTGTTTCGGGACTCTTATGAACAGAATCTTACTTTCTTACTTGTTATGGCTTTTTGGTACCTTAATAGGTCACTTTTGGGATGGAAGCAAATCTGAAGACTCACAAGGAGCAAAGAGGTAAAACGATCTTGTCTTTCTATTTTTTTGATACTTTTATAGGTGCAAGTTCATGGAGCATGGTGAAGATTGACCAGGTGTTTAAAGCCATAACTATGGTTAATCTAGATGAGGTAATAGCTCAGAATTGTGGAATTTAGTAGCTTATTTTCTGACTTTTATGAGAATTGTGCTGTAATTTGTAGACACAGAGTTTTTAAGTATATAGTTTTTCTTCTCAGGTTGCATTCTTCAACGTTTGCACCTCTCAAGGCAGTGTTTATGTATAGAGAGTACCAAATGCAAGGCAAGTTCTTGCTCGTTTGTTTTGAGTTTGTCTTCAAATTTCTGTGTTACTGTAAAATCATTTCTAAACTAATTTCCTAAATTATTTCAGGACTATGAAGTAGCATGGAGCATAAAATTGGAGCTCTGGAGAGGAGCAGCAAGGACTTCTACATGACAAAATTTGGGTTTATTTGTTTTTTGTTACAGTTTCATTTATGTTATTAACTAAGATTTCTATTATCTGATGAACTTATTATTAATCATTAACTTTATATGTTAGCAATAGGTTAAGTGTTCGTAGTGCGTAACGTTGATCAGAAGAGCCAGTGAGCCATACACAATACCTCTTGACACTAATTAAGACCACCACGATTCTGATATTTTGGTATGTGAATTCGTACTTTCATTTATGTGTTCTTATGTTTGACTTCACTTCAGAACTGTGGAAAGCTCAACTGGAGTGGAGACAAGTGAAGCTGGTGGAGATGACACAGAAGGGCTAAAGCAAGATGGAGCAAACACATTTTGATTTATCTTCTCTTAATAAGTGTTTTATGTTAGGTTATGGTTAAGTATACTAAGAAAACTCCAATTTAATTCAGTTGCAGGTAGCATTCAATCAGCTCAAGGAGGGGTATGCAGGAACAGGCGAATCAGACTAAAACAAAGGATCTTCTTCTTTGCAGGGTATATATTTTTTCATCTTTTAGTGAATACACTTTTGAATACTAAGTGTATGTAGCTAGCTACTGATGAATATCTAATTATATTTACCAGTTTGGAGAAGAAGACACAGCTTATAGGAAGGAGGACATAGTAACCAGAGAGCATCAACAGAGAATTTTGTAATGGAAGAAGGTAATATAATAGACTAAAGGACAACAACATCTTCTTTGATTCATTACTTTGTTTCATTGTTTCTTTGTGCAAGTGCTTAATGTGTTTATTTGTTATCTTCTCTGTTTTCCATTGGTTTCATGATTGTTTGCTTTCTTATGATTGCTTCATTACTAGCTTCTTTGATTCATCTTTGTTTGTTGTACATTCTTTCATTATAATTATCTTTTTGATGATTTGTTTGTTACTTTGTTTGTATCCTTGAATTCTCTGAGCTCTCTGTTCAATTCTTGTTTTATTTATTTATTGATTGATTTGTTATTTTATTGATTGATTTAGAATTTATTTGTTTAATTATTTACTGGTTATTGATTTGACTAATTTTATGTATTTTATTTATTTGATGTATTTTGTGTATTTTATTTATTTTATTCTATATTTTATGGATTTTTATTTGTTACATGATCAAATTGCATATTTTTTACTACATTTTTAGCATAATAACATTCAAGATTGCTTCATTACATGTTTGGCTTTGTTTACTAGCTTCTTTGTGATTCATCTTTGTTTTTTGTACATTCTTTCATTGTTTATTATCTTTTTGATGATTTGTTTGCTACATTGTTTGTATCCTTAAATTCTCTTAGTACCCTGTTCAATTCTTGTTTTATTTATTTATTGATTAATTTATTATTTTATTGATTTATTTATTGATAGATTTAAGATGTATTTGTTTAATTATTTACTGGTTTATTGATTTTATGTATTTTATTTATTTCATTTATTTTATATTTTTGGATTTTTTTTAATTTGTTACATGGTCAAATTGCATTTTTTTTACTTGATTTTTAGCATAATTTACATTCAAATTTTAGATATATTTTCAGTGCGGTCAACAAATATATTTAGTGCCAAAATCATTATCATGAAGATTAAAACATATTGTATGCTAGTGAGCTCGAGAGATTTTGTTCGATAAATATGTATGTATTTTTTAATTAAAACATTTGTACAAACATCAAATTTTGTCATATATTAATAAAATGAGATTTCATACCTTCGTAAAAATTAAAAGAAATCGCTAAGAAACATGTGGCTACTTTGAATTCAACCCAGCTCCGGTTTATTTTGTTCTCAAACTTTCGAATATTTTCCCATAATGTATTTACGATTGTTATAACTAAATTTAATAATCATCCCCTATTTATCAACTTTTTTTCTAAGCTACTCGTTTTCACATAAAACCAACAAGTATAATATTCTGGTGATCATTGTCCAAAGCTATTAAGGTTTTTGAGTAATTATCAATGTGGACAGTTTTTGTTTATTGGAAAAACGACACTTTAAGGGACTTTAAAAGTCATAAAAAGTGTTAATGACAATTAATTGTGCGGCCATAAATTTTCTTAATTCTTCCAATAGAAATAATAAAAAACGATATCAATCAAAACTTCACTTCTTTTTGAATCTTACAAGTGGTTACAAAAAACATAACACATGCAAGGTGTTTTAGATATTTATCGTACTTTTGTATAAAAAACTTTACCAATGAAAGTCCAACAGATTATCATTTGATGGACCAAAGGACTAAACGTATCCATGTTGCGTAAATAGAGCAAAGCCTTTGGAAGAAACCAGAGCCGTTCGTTTATTGTAACAGTCACATGACTCACGTCACATCATTTTTTTTTTATCAATATTGAATCACAACTTACTGACTTATTAGCTAAATTCTTGTAACAGCAAGATTCAATAAAAGCTCTTTGCCACATCACATCATTTTGATCTTCGGAATATTTCTTTT
This sequence comes from Lepidium africanum, assembly GCA_900406405.1. NCBI lineage: Eukaryota > Viridiplantae > Streptophyta > Magnoliopsida > Brassicales > Brassicaceae > Lepidium > Lepidium africanum. Next base: position 6,973 of record OVAX01000695.1, read on the forward strand.
CTTCTTTTGTGAAAATTTTATTTTATTCAGATATTACATTTAAATTTTCATTTTTTGTTGTGGGCATTTTTATTTTCTTGCACGTTTTCTTTTTTCTAAAACCTGTAAACAATTTGTTTACTAAAGGAAACAATTTTTCATATTACTTATCATTCTAAGCTAAATTTTTTGTTTCATTTTAGTTGTTATTTTCATTACCAATATAAATTTTAATACAAAATTATCTCATTTGTTTTTAATTAAATAAATAAAATATTAAATGGAATTCTAATAATCATATAAAGGCATAATAGAACATTTACTTATTTTCTTAATATGTGTGCAATACTCTAGAATGATAACTAAACCAAAACTGAGGATATTATTGCATATAATTATCTTTATGTTGTTCTAAAATAAGCTATTTAGTTAATATGAATAGTAGATTAATTTTTGGTCAATTTATAATAATATTATTGAGAACTAATAAATGACGAAAATTTTACAAACAATTCAATTTCTGGTATTACGAGTCAACAAATCAGCTTAGTAAATAGATCTGTAAATCTCCATAAATGCTTTTTGCATAATATTTTTGTAAGATTTTTTTTTTTGGTAATGAAAATATATATCATATCAATGTGAATGTATTTGGAAAAATTTGAACTTTGGGTTACTAAGAAACAAAATGTTAGTTTGACCAAAAAAAAAAAACCAAAATGATACTGAAATATATCATTCTAACAAATTAGTCAGAATTCACAAGATATCAGTTTTTCTTATAAAAAAAATAATTATCCAAAAAAAATAAAATTACTAAAAACATACTCAAATACCTAAAACATACCTAAATATCCAAAAAAATATTTTAAATTTATACATGTATAGAGTAATCTGGTTCGGGTATTATTTCATACTCACGAGTCCAAACAAAGCGGACCTATCGGGTATTTTTTCGTTTTCAAAAACTACTCGATACCAAAATTTTCGATTCCCTAGTGAAAAATCAAATTTAAATTAGAATAAAACTGAAAAATTATCAGGAGTTGATTTTTAAAAAAGTTGGTCAAGAGATCAGAAAATCAATTTACTTTCTCGTGGGTGATCACAAGACAAAAACACAGAGAAAAAGTAACAGCTTCCTTCGTCAACTACACACTTCACTGATTTCTTTTGAATTCAAACGAAGAACATATTATAAACAAAAACACAGTTCCAAATTTTCTGGTGAGTTTATAATCTGCTAATGTCGTTTACGTTTGTTGTTCCTTGTGCTTTTAGCTATCTGGGTGTTTTAAATTTTGAACTTTTCACATACAAAAAGATTCTTTTTCACAAAACCCATTGATCTTCAAGTGAATTCGTTTCTATGTTAGTTTCAAACTAGTTCAAGTTTTGTAGTAAGATGAGTTCACAAATAATTGATCTTTGGATCTTATAAATTCATGAATTTCTTAGAATGTTTCTTTTAAACCCAACAATGATTTTTGAAAGGTTTGTTATCAGTTTAATTTCGAGGCTCGGTTAAAAAATGGAGATTAGAGACATCTTGAAACTTCAAGAGTTTTTGTGTTTTGAGAAAACGAGACTTTGAGAATTTCAGGGATCTGTGTTTGTGAAATCATCTGGGTTTCTGTAAATTTCGTAGCTTTCGAGGATTTATCTATTAGAGTATAATCTCAAGAATTGTTTTTGAATTTCTCTCTGGTCGGTTTCACTTTAACACTTTGCTTAAATTTGTACAATGGGTTTGTGATTATTTTTAATTACTATCTTCGATTTGTATTAATTTAAGTTTAGAGAGACTGTATAGAGAGCCCTTTGTGTGTAATTCACTTTACTTGAAGCTTTTATTATTCTTCTGAACAATTAGAGTTTCTGCTATTAACTTTTCCAAGGTTTCTATTGTTGTTTGTTTTTTTTGTTGCAGGTAAAAAGATGGATTCTTCTTACTACTTTGCCTTGGGGACAAACAGTTCTTTATTGCCAAAACTTAGTTTGAAGAATGTTGAGAACAACAGATTTTGGGGTGAGAAGATCAACAACAATGGTTTTTTCAGTAAACATTTAGCTTCAGATTTGAGCTCCAAGAAGCTTGGGATTCGAAAGTTTAAGCATAATGTTATTTACTCTGTTGCCACTTCGAATAATCCAAAAGAGGCTATGGTATGTTTAATCAGTTTATTCCTTTCTCTCTAGCTTACATGGCATTAGGCTAGCTTTGTATAACTAAGTTTCATTGGACCTTAAGAAGACCGATTAATCGGTTTCTGCAAAAGTGTAGAGCTCTTAATTCTGTTTGCTGCTTTTTCATTTTCAGACAGTAAAGCCTCAGATGTTTGAGAGAAGAAAAGCAGACCCGAAAAACGTTGCTGCAATCATTCTAGGAGGAGGCAATGGAGCTAAACTCTTCCCTCTAACAAAGAGAGCTGCAACACCAGCTGTAAGATTTCATCTTTCTTCCTTTCCACTTTTGAAACAAAACAGCAGCATTCATGGATATTATTAGGACCTCAAGGGTCTTAATGTCTCTGAGTAATGAGGATTCTTATGTCTTTAAATAATGCAGGTTCCTGTTGGTGGATGCTACAGGCTGATTGATATTCCAATGAGTAATTGTATTAACAGCTGCATAAACAAGATCTTTGTGCTTACACAATTCAATTCAGCTTCCCTCAATCGACATTTAGCACGTACTTACTTTGGGAATGGCATCAACTTTGGAGGTGGTTTTGTCGAGGTATAAACACTATACCATAAGTAAAATTCTCAGGTTCTTTGATCTTTTGACCAATAAAGCAAATAGTGAAATCTTATTGAAACAGGTTCTTGCTGCTACACAAACACCAGGAGAAGCTGGGAAGAAGTGGTTTCAAGGAACAGCAGATGCTGTAAGAAAGTTCCTTTGGGTGTTTGAGGTATGAACTTATATGATCACTTTACCTGTAAAATATAGTCAGTTCCTTTGTGATATTTGAAGTGGTCTAAAAGCTGTTGATGCCTCAAAAATTAGGATGCCAAGAACAGGAACATTGAGAACATAATCATTTTGTCTGGAGATCATCTTTATAGAATGAACTACATGGACTTTGTTCAGGTGTGTATCTAAATCAAAACAGACCTGTTCACAATCATCTTAAGACCTCTTTATACTTTGCACTAACAGAAATGTGTTGTAATAGTCTCATGTAGATAGTAATGCGGATATTACTCTTTCTTGTGCACCAGTCAGTGAAAGGTTACTTGCTTGATGACTCTTGTTTATAACTCTTTTGTATGAAACATCTCTGTTCTTAAATCCGGTCTTTTGTGCTTCAGCCGTGCATCGAACTTTGGTTTAGTGAAGATTGATCGAGGTGGGCGTATAATCGATTTCTCTGAAAAACCAACTGGAATCGATCTGAAGTCAATGGTATGATACTTAAACACATTTACTCAATGAACTCACAAACACATTTCCAAGACTTTAAACTTTTCTGTTGCTTTTGACAGCAAACAGACACAACAATGCTTGGTCTGTCTCATCAGGAGGCAACAGATTCTCCATACATTGCATCAATGGGAGTTTATTGTTTCAAAACCGAAGCTTTGCTGAATCTTCTAACAGAACAGTATCCGAACTCCAATGATTTTGGTTCTGAAATCATTCCTGCAGCCATAAGAGATCATGATGTTCAAGTAAGACAATAGAAACTATAAAAACTTTCTATGAGGCTAATTCTATAGACTTTTTGGTAATTATATTGTTGTTGTCAGGGATACATCTTCAGAGATTACTGGGAGGATATTGGAACTATAAAGACATTCTATGAAGCTAATCTAGCTCTTGTTGAAGTGGTTAGAACTCGAAAACAAATCTTTCATATAATCTCTTAAATTCATTTCTCAATCTTTTGTTTATGTTTTGCAGCGACCAAATTTTGAGTTCTATGATCCAGACACTCCATTTTATACTTCTCCTAGGTTCCTTCCACCAACTAAAACCGAGAAATGTCGTGTATGCATCAACACATCCCATTCATTAATGTCTATTTGCATTGATTCTTATAGCTAACTCTCTATGCTTCTTCTTGATGATTTGTTAGATGGTAGATTCGATAATCTCGCACGGATGTTTCCTAAGAGAATGCAGTGTCCAACGCTCCATAATTGGTGAACGTTCAAGGCTAGATTATGGAGTTGAGCTTCAGGTGACTGTTTGATCTAAAACAAACTGAAATGATTCTATGCTATGTTGCAATGAAACTGAATTTGGCTTTCTTTTTCTTTTCAAAGGATACATTGATGTTAGGTGCAGATTACTACCAAACTGAAGTTGAGATTGCATCTCTTTTAGCACAAGGAAAAGTTCCAATTGGTATTGGTAAAGACACAAAGATTAGGTAAGTTCTGGTTTCTGAAAAAAAAAACATTAACTTCTGCAAAAAGTTGAGTTGGATTTTGTCTGAAACAAAATGTGATTTTGTAGGAAATGTATCATTGATAAGAATGCCAAGATTGGTAAAAATGTGATCATCATGAACAAAGGGGTAAGCTTTATCTTAAATTTCTACTCCCTCAGAATGCATGGAAAATTAATCCTTCAACTCTTTCTTTTTTGTTTCCTTCACAATTTTAATAATATTCATCTCTAAAGAAAATGGAGATCAAACCATGAAATAAAAAAAATACACAATATAAATATAAATTTTAATGAAAAGTTTCAAAGAGATTATTAGTCACTTACATTATTAGATTTTCAATTTTTTTGATAGTAGATGATATTACAAGTGACCTTTAGCCTAATGGCATACAGTAAGTACACTAAAGGCAGATGCACTTGTACATATAAGGATCGAGTCTTTTTGGCTGTATTATACAGAACTTATCCTAATGCGTTGGCCAGTTGTTGTCCAATGTTGACAAAAAAAAAAGTAAATGATATATAAAATATTATTTATCACAATAGTAGTAGTGACGGAGAATATACTGCATATTATTTTTGATATCATAGTTTAATTTACATTTTTTAGAAATTGAAGTTAAACTCTTAAAAAATAACGAGTTGTAACGGTTTTTTTTTTTTTGACAAAGAATCCTTAAAAATCAAAATATTAAGACAATTTTCGATGTTTTCAGGATGTTCAAGAAGCAGATAGGCCAGAGGAAGGATTCTACATTCGATCTGGAATCACTGTGGTAGTTGAAAAGGCAACAATTCAAGATGGAACTGAAATCTGAATGGAGCTTGAAACTTGTGATATTTTAGAAATATGTTTGGCCGGAGATCGAAAGAGCTTGAAGCTTTGACAATTTCTCCGGCAATGTATGTAATAGCTAAACTTTAGTTAATCTTTTTGAAGTTTAGAATAATAAGAACACACTGAGGTCCAGCCGGAACTCCGGCAATGGAAGACTGTGTAGCCGATCTCTCTATTTTTTTTTTTTATATCTTTTTCTAATAATGATCTTTTATACTGTCAATACACAGAATCAACATCAGTTTAAGGTCTTATATAAATTTAACTTTTACAAAAATTCATAAATTAATACGTTTAAATTTTTTTGAATGTATGTTATAATTATTTGGGTGAATTTGGTGTACACAGATACTTTGATAATTAAGAAAGTGACAATAGCAAATAGATAATGTGGAAACTGATTTTCATTTTCCATTTTACCTTTCTATGATAACAAACTAATGTTTTGTTTGTACGTATAATATTATATAGTTAGAGGGAGAATGAGGATGAATCAGTGATGTATTGTAAGGGTACAATTGTCATTATCATTAAAGAGTGATGTATTGTTTGTACTATAGTCATTTGACTAATTTTTCAAGTATCCGAAGTTATTTGATGCTATTTTTCATATTATTTTATGATATATTTTACTGTTAAAGAATTAATATTTTAATAGGAACACAATATTTTGAAAATTATATTTTTAAAATATATAAAAATCTCAATTAAGTTATTATTATATGGTTTATTAATTCAATATCTTTAGTAGTATACTATGTAATAGAATTCAAATTATTCAAAATTACTCACCATTTTATAATATAGTAGATTAAAAACTTAATATATTTAACTTAATAATTTATTTGTTAACAATTGGATCGATAAATCATGATCCATAACTCAAACTTATAAAAATATTATGTGGCGCTACACGTCTGTTTAAGGTACCAATTCTAGTGGAAAACAAAATTTTGAGTTAATTACGAAACCAAATTAAATTACATACTCAAACTCATAAACTCTATTCTTTATGTATTTGAATAAATAATTAAGTGTCAAAATTTTGAGTTAATTACAAAACCAATTTAAATTACATACTCAAACTCATAAACTCTATTCTCAATCTAAATTCATGTATGAAAACATGAAATTTTGGTTTAAAATTGAGGGGTGAGTTTAAATGATTCAAATAAACTTTGGGGTTACATCGAACTGAACATTTTATGTATGCCGTTTATGTAAATTATATAAAACCCACTAAAACTGATTTTTTAAAAATAACTAGATATGACCCCGTGTGATACACAAATTATTTTTATTTAAATAAAGTTTAATATAAAATTTTGAATAATGTCTTGAAAATTTATACGTTTGTTGGTTTCCTACTTTTGAGATCCAACTTATTAATAAAATTTATCATGTGGAAAATTCTGTTAAATACTAACTTTTGAAATCGAATTTAATATAATATGTTATAATAAGATTCCACACGTAGAAGAATCTCATTGATTACTAACTTTTGAAACCTAGGATACTATAAAGTTTTAGATGGTTGAATTTGACATGTGGAAAAATCCATAAATTACTAACTTTTGAAAACCTTATTTATATAATATGATTAGTAACTTTGAGAAATCTTACTTTATATAATAAAATCATTTTTATGGTAGGATTCGGTTCTTTTATGTTATAGTATTTCAAAGAAAGATAAATATTTTGTAATATAAATATAATTATCTTTTTATTTTTTTAAATATATTACCAAATTTTTTATGATCGTTGGATCTCACACGTGGAAGAATCATGTTATTTACTAACTTTGAGAAACTTTACTTTATATAATAAGATATATATATATATATATATATTGATAAAATATCATATTAATAGTAGTAAAACAAAATAATGATATGTGTAATTTTAAATGTTTACCTTTTTTGCTTGTTTGCCTTGATTGCGGTGGATGCAAACAAAAGAGAAATATCAAGTTGGAGAAAGCTAGAAAAGTAGGAAAAAAGGTGAAATTTTTTTTTATGTGTTTATGTATATATAAAGATTAATATTCATAATTCCCTTCTAGATTAGAAAGATGATCTTATTGCCGGTTCTTATTTACTATTCTTTTTATGTTAGGATTCGATACTTTCATATAATATGAGTCTTTTTTATGTTAGAATTCGATTCATATAATAAAATTTTAAATAATATAATTTTAAATAGATATAATATTTTGTGATATAGTTATGATTATTTTATATTTTTATTTTTAGTTATTATAAATAAATCCAAAATTCTTTAAATTGTTAGATTTGATACGTGTGGAAAGCTATAAAACCCTTCTTTATATAATGATGAGATGGGAAAAACATAAATTCACAAAGCTGTACGTTTTCACCATCCGTAAGTCTTCGAATCTCAATTTCTTTAGAAGCTTCTTAATCGACTGAACACTGATCTTCAATTTTACTTGCTTCGATTGATTCTCGCTGAGTTTAGGCTGCTTTATACGAATTTCTGATCAATTGGTTCCTTTTTAGGAACAATTCAGTTCCGATTTCAGATCAGACGTTCGCGATTTGGTCAGTGAGAAAAATTGAAGAGACCAGGTAAATAATGATTTCATAAATTGATTGTTTCTAGGGATTTTGGATTTAGTAGTAATTATTTAGGTATGAGATGATTAATGGAGGTTTCTGGATTCTGTGTTGAAAACAATAGAAAAGTATTAGATTAAGATCAATATTGGATTGTTGGGTTCAGATTTTGGTTGCTTTTATCAATCTAAGTTTTCATTAAGAGCAATTAACAAGAATGTTTGTTTGCATTGCAACTTTTTCTGCTGTAATTTCTTAAATGGGGTTTAAACTCCTTCAGTAAAGGATGAACACATTGATCTTGTTAATGTCTGTAATTATATATTGGCCTCTTTGGGTTTAAGAGTTGAATTTTTTATCTGTTTGGTTTGGTTTCTTCTTAATCTGTAGATGGATAATGGATCAGTCAACATTAAGAAATGGGTAGTGATGTATCCAGTCTATATTAATTCCAAGAAAACTGTAGCTGAAGGAAGAAGAATCAGTCTGAGTAAATCATGTGAGAACCCAAATTGCATTGAGATTAGTGATTGCTGCAAGCATTTGAAACTTCCTAGTGCTGTCGAGGTAATCCTCTATCGAATTGATGAGAATTTAATGTCTATAGGCTGTTTGCATTGTCGTTGATATGATATTATCTAATACTTTTCAGATTGATAAAGCATATCCGCGCGATTACATGCAAGTAGGAAGAATAAGAGTGCAGTTGAAAAGAGAAGATGGACCTTTACTCAATCCAGCCATTACTTCAAGTAAGATCTCAAATCTGAAAACTCTTGGTTTTTTATCTCCACTATAGAGTCTTTTGTGTTTGTATAGTGTTACCCTAGTGATCTAAAATATTCGAACATAACCTAGAAAACTCTAACATGGCATATACTGTCTTCTTCCTTTTAATGACTCTTGTTGTATTGTTAATATTTTTGTCCTTGTAACCTAAGTGTGAATGGGTCCAACCTTCCTGTGAATCTCATGATGAGTTGGCTATTCAGCTCTGGCCTCTACTATGAACTTTGAAAAATGTTTTATCTTATTGTACTTTTCTAATTTAATGGATCTTCAAATTTATTGGTTATATCACCACCAATCTGAACTTTGATCTGGAGGTTCTATTACCTGTTTCAGTGGTCCCCAAATTTTTCATTTTACTAGAGCCTCATATGTGGGAACAAGCTGTTATTATTATGTACATAATGTCTATACGAACTTTAAGGTTCTTATGACAAATTGTTGCATCTATCTGAATCTTAAACGATTATGTTTGTTAAGATATAGTTACTAGAATATATAATATATGTTTACCTTATGCTAAGCTTATCTGTTTTTCGATCTTCATCAGTTCTTTATCCAGTTCATTCTCTTAGGTTTTGAATTTCTTAATTTTGATAGGTTCTTGTGTTTTCTTTGATATCATTCCATATATTGATAGGCTCTTGTGTTGTCTTCGCTATATAGAACTTGTTTATTTGAAGTACTCTTTGTCAAATTGCAAGCCTTCTGATTTGTTTGTGTTTGCATTGATACAATTGCATCTGTATATCTAGCTTGAGCTTAAAATGCAGAAATCCGACATAAAATCATCGTCCAAATTGTTGTTTCTGAGATGTTTGTGTGTACATTGATCTTATCCTCATTATGCTTGCTTCTTTACATTCATCACTCAGAGAAACTCCATCATTGAGACAACACTGCAAGTTGTTTCCTACAGACATATGATGTGCTTCTTGTGTTTTGATATTGATTTGCAGGAAAACAATTGATGAAGAAAGTTGCAGAGTTGGTACCAAGACATCCAGAGAGAGTAAAGAAACAAGAATCTCAGAAAGCAAAGAAGCAGGAACCTCAGGCCACAGCTTCAACCTCTGGAACTTCTTCAAAGTCAGGCAAAGGTGGCAAAAAGAAGAGATAAACAATTTCTCTGTTAATCAATTTTAGAGAGATTTTGGTAATTAACAAAACTGAGTAATCAAAAGACACAATTGCTTTATTAGTTTTCTTTCACAATAACCACGTTTTTTTGGGTCAAAATAATATTAAATATAAAATTGTGGGTTTTGATGTGACCGACAAAAAATAAAAGGGCAACTGTAAAAGTCTTAAATAAAATTCTGGGCTAAATTGAACTAAACATTTTAGTTGTGACGTTTTCGTAATTTTTATAAACTTACGAGAAACAGAATATATTAGATATTGCCATTGAGTATCTTCCAAAAGCTAGATCTGCTTCATCATTCACTTCGTCCAGGCCTCGTTTACGTCAGCCAAAACAGAAGCTATTCCTTCTTCATTATCAGTAAGTCTTCGAATCTCAATTTCTTCAGAAGCTTCTTCAATGGAGTACTGTTCTTAGTTTTTACTCTTCGAGTTTTCTTCTCGCATTTTTCTCGTTTATTTTATGGTTTTGTCGGTGACAAAAATCCAAAACACAAATAAACAATGATTTCGTAACTTGTTTGTTTCCTAGGGTTTTTGGATTTAGTAGTGATGATTAATGGTGTTTTCTGTGGGAAACACTTTGTGAAATCGAAGCTAGGGTTCTTAAATAAGTCCCCAAACATTTTGCAGGTAATATCAATCGTTTATGGTCTAGTCGGAGATATAATCGCGTTTCCAATAATCTCCGATGGCTAAATTCGCCGGCGGTGGAAGAAATAGACCAATAATATGTTTCTCCGACGTTGCTATATTCCTCGGCGGAGCTTTAATGTCGTTAATCCTCGTTTGGTCATTCTTCTCCTTTTCTTCAAATTCACCAAATCTCAGTATCAAAACCGAAGAAACCAAATGTTATCCAGGAATCGATATGAAATACGATCCAACCGACCCGGTTTATTACGATGAACCGGAATTAAGTTATACAATTGACAAACCGGTTAAAGGATGGGACGAGAAACGAAGAAGATGGTTAGATTTACATCCATCGTTTAAAGCTGGAGCTGAAAACCGGACGGTTATGGTAACCGGATCACAACCCGGTCCATGTAAAAATCCAATCGGAGATAATTTATTGCTTCGATTTTTCAAAAATAAAGTCGATTATTGTCGAATCCATGGTTTTGATATCTTCTACAGTAATGCTTTACTTCATCCGAAGATGAATTCGTATTGGGCGAAACTTCCGGTGATTAAAGCGGCGATGATTGCTCATCCTGAAGCAGAATGGATTTGGTGGGTTGATTCTGATGCTCTTTTTACAGATATGGATTTTACTCCGCCGTGGCATCGTTATCGTGAGCATAATGTCGTTGTTCATGGTTGGGCTCGGTTGATTTATGATGATCGGAGTTGGACTTCGTTAAACGCCGGAGTTTTTCTTATCAGAAATTGTCAGTGGTCTATGGAATTGATTGACACGTGGACAGGTATGGGTCCTACTGAATTTTGATTCCTGACAAAATTAATTTAAATAATGGTCAAATTTATATAGATTTGGTCTTGGACTGTGGACCGTCACTATCCTAATTAGTAGGCTTGATTAGCGGAAGAATTTGTCTGGTTTGGTTCGGAATTTTTAGAAATTAGTCCGGTTTGTTTTGAAATTTTAGGAATTAGTCCGGTTTAATTCGTAATTGACAAAATTGGACAGTTTGGCTTGAAATTTTTTGGTTGGTGAAATTAGTAATGAATTTGATTAACGTTGAAATTTGTTTGGTTAGCTTTACAAAAGATATAGTTTGGTTAGGTTTAAGCATTTAAGGTAAAATGTTCAGTTAAATTTGGAATTTACATAAATTTTAGACAACATTTTGGTAACTTTTGGTTTAATCTATAGGTAAATTCCGGTTCATTCCAAACATTTCCGTATAGTTTTGAATAAAGTTATGAGATAATTTGGTAATTGAGTGTTTTTCTGGTAAATTATTCGATTTCTGGAGTCTTTAACCGGTTTTTTACCCTAAAGAATCGTGTAATCTTTTGTGTTATTGTTTGGGATTCGAAAGTTTGTGCTATGAATTGGGAAAATCATTGATTGGTTATATTTAAGTTCAAATTATGTTTTTCTGGTAAATTATTCGAGTTCTGGAGTCTTTAACCGGTTGGTTCGACTTAAATTAACTTCATTTTGGTCTGGTTTGGTTTGGTTTGGTTTGATTAATTTGTTCAGTAGTTTAAGGAATGCTGCTGTTGTGTAGGTATGGGGCCAGTGAGTCCAGAGTATCATAAGTGGGGAGAGATCCAACGGTCAATATTCAAAGACAAGCTTTTCCCTGAATCAGATGATCAAACGGCTCTAATTTATCTACTATACAAACACAGAGATATATATTATCCTAAAATATACCTGGAAGGAGAGTATTATTTCGAAGGTTATTGGTTAGAAGTTGTTCCACTTTTATCCAACGTAACGGAACGGTATCTCGAAATGGAAAGAGAAGACGCCACGTGTCGTAGACGACATGCGGAAAAAGTAAGTGAACGATACGCAGCGTTTAGAGAAGAACGGTTTTTACATGGAGAAAAAGGCGGGAAAGGAAGTAAACGGAGACCGTTTATCACACATTTTACGGGATGTCAACCATGTAGTGGGGACCACAATAAGATGTACGATGGTGACACGTGTTGGAATTGGATGATCAAAGCCATTAATTTTGCTGATAATCAAGTGATGCGTAAGTATGGTTTTATGCATTCGGATTTAGGTAAGACTTCTCCTCTTCAACCTGTACCCTTTGATTATCCTGATGAGCCATGGTGATTTTTTTTTTATTACTGTTATTTGTTTTTTTTTTGTTACTGTTTTATAACTATTTAGATGTAAGATTTAATATTTTTCTGAGTTTATTATAATCAATATTTCTCAGGTTTATTTTATATCATATTTATATAGCCCTGTAAAAGAAAAATAGGAATGATATTGACTGAATTGTATAATCAATTAAATAAAATACACAAACTTACAAACCAATAAACCTTTTTGTCAATCTAAAATTGTATAAATGAACATTAAACTCTGAATAGGTTTATTGATATCGTTTTTTTAGTAAGTTTCGAGATTTTTTGTTTTTAGTCAAAAGAACATAACAAAGCAGATTACTTGTGGATTATTTCAAAAATAATGGATATCCAAATTTTCCCTTTATGACATTTATGGTCTTAGTTTAATGGTACATTATCCGTTTTCTTCCTTAGTTTTGTATATCCAAATTTTGCATATACAGAAAAATTTAGAGCAAAAGCAGTTAATAAAATTAGATACCCGATTAAAACAGAATAGATGCCGAATTTTTCTCAGTCTGGTGGTTAGAATGATCTAGTTAATGACTATGTCATCTAGGGTGTGACTCTTCCCCTCTACGCAATTACTAGATTAAATAAGAATTTTAAAGGTTGGGTTAGGTTATGAATCGGACCTCGTCGATTTAAATGTTGACAAAAAAACAGATAAAATTTTCCAAATACATATAAAAATGTCTATTTTCATATATTTGATTAAATGGTTAAATATTCATATTCTGATTGGAATTCAGCTCCATGATCTACTGTGATAGAGTTTAGTTTTTTTTTTCTAATCACATTTGACTATAGATCACATTTGATCAGTTGTTGAAAGAAAAAATAAAACCATAAAATTTGGGCTTTTTTCTGTGCAGACCAAAATGAAGTGATGAATGTAATATTGTCTTAGAACATTCTGGGCTAAATCGAACCAAACATTTTATTTGTGGTGTTTTCGTAATTTCATAAACATACAAAACTCATTTTTCATCTTTTATTTCTAAAAAAGGAAAAAAAAAGAATTAAATCTGATATTGTGATAGCGTATCGTCCATAAGCCAGATCTGCTTCTTTTTCGCTTCGTCGAGGTCTCTTTTGGGTCAGCTAACACAGAAGCTAATACGTAAGTCTTCGATTGAATCTCAGTTTCTTCAGAAGCTTCATTAATGGAGTATTGATCTTAGATTCTACTTGCTTCGATTGATTCTCTTTGAGTTTTCTTCTCGCACTCCTTCTCGTTGATTTTATGCTGCTCTGTACGAATTTCTGATTAATAGTCTCTTGTTTAGGAACGATTCAGTTCCGAATTCCAGATCTGACTCTCACGATTTCGTCGGTGGGAAGAATCCTAGAGACAGGTAAAGAATCATTTCATTACTTATTTGTTTTCTAGGGTTTTTGGATTCTCTAGTGAGATTTTTTAGCTAAGAGATAATTAATGGAGTTTTCTGGATTCTCCGTGCGAAACACTTGGTGAAATGAAGCTAGGGTTCTTAGGTTATATTTCTTCATATCTTGTTCTGGAGTTTCTGTGTCTTATAGGTAAGATGTGTGACTAGATCTTCATTTCTTTGAGATATCCCCTGGATTCATATATTGAGACTCATAGAGCTTATAATGTATGTGTAGAAGTTGAAGCTACTTATGTGATAAACCTAGTGGAAGCACTTGAAATTTCTGGGTAGAGTTCAAAGGTTCTCTGTCTTCCGGGGTAAAAATTAGGCTTTTTGCAGTTAGAAGCTGAATTACTACTTCCATTAGTCTGTAGATAAAGCTAGACATCACTAAGAACATTTTGTCGATTTTCTGAAAATGCTAATGTTTTTTATTGCTCATCTCTAGGTTTTAAGTCACAATGGATGGAAGTGGTGATGACATTTCGACGCCTGTACAAAAGCGAGCACATGACGCATGGAGGGTGTACCAATATTATCTTGATAAGACTACACCTCATTCAACTTATAGGTGGATTGGAACATTTGTTGTCTTTCTTATCTACTGTTTGAGGGTTTACTCTATCCAGGGTTTCTACATCATTTCCTATGGTCTTGGAATTTACCTCTTGAATCTGCTTATCGGGTTTCTGTCACCTCTTGTTGACCCTGAGCTTGAAGGCTCTGATGGAGCTACTCTGCCTACTCGAGGTTCTGATGAGTTCAAGCCATTTATCCGCCGACTGCCAGAGTTTAAATTCTGGTACTCTATCATTTCTAACTATTCCCATACTGGATTACCGTCATTGCACATCTAGTTTTGTGATCACTCATATGCCATCTTTCTAACCAAGTGTCATACTCATATGCCTCTCTTTTGTCTTGGGCCTCTTGTCTGCCCTTATATACTCATTGGGACATGTTATGTGCTCTTTGTATTTTATATCTTAGAGCGCCATTGCAGTTCGATGTAATTGCGAAGTTTGTATCACCCTAAGACCTAGCATTGTCATTCTCAGAACTCCATACATAACTACATAGTAGGCTCTTCTTTTCACTGCAATATGATTGAATTTGTTGCAGGTACTCCATGACTAAGGCATTCTGTATAGCCTTTCTAATGACATTCTTCTCGGTCTTTGACGTTCCTGTCTTCTGGCCCATTCTGCTTTGCTATTGGATCGTTCTCTTTGTCCTCACCATGAGACGCCAAATCTCCCACATGATCAAGCACAAGTACATTCCTTTCAGCATCGGAAAACAGGTAACCATTGGAAGCTTCTAATGTTTTTTAATGAGTCTATTGAATCCTTCATAGTTACAGAGTTTGAGGTTAAAGTTACTAATTCATCTCAAACGTTTGATATGTGTAACAGAAATATAGCGGCCGGAGATCTTCTGCGAGTGGTGGTGGTGGTGGCTCTCGTGCTGATTAATTTCGAGGGTTATCGACATATTGTCCGAAGAAAGAAAGAAACAAAAGATGGGCTTTAGACCATTTTGGAATGTTTTGCAGTGATAAATTTATTCAATTTGCTAGTATTACTACAAAAACAAAAAAGAATGATTAGTTTAATTTGTTTTTATGTTGCAGAAAAATTGTTCTTTATTAATTCCCTTTTAGTCCCAAGTATCTCTTGTGTAAATAAGATTTATTTTTATTTCAAAACAGATTTATTTCTCTTAAAATTTCTTTCATTTCTTTATTGACAATAAACTAATTGCTTCTACAAGTTCTACAAATCACATGTTAATATAAGGGTCTTGGGCTTATTCATCATTTTTTTGCCAACATTTGGCTAAAGATATTTCTCCTACGTATTAATCATTTTCTTACAATTTAATTTTTATTTGAGAAAATGCATAATAATTCTAGAATATCTAAATTTGATGATAATAACAATGATTTATTTATTACATACTATAATTTTGGAGTTTTCGGAATTGTATTGTATTTTCTAGGATAATGTGTAAAGATTAAAAAAAAAAAAACAATACAAATTCAACAGTTTTCAAAATAAAAATTCTTTCAAAATGAGGTTTATATCCACATACATTGAATAATTTATACATATAACAATAAAAATATTACACACAATTAATTTACAAGAAAAATATCACACATAATTAATTTACAAGCAAAATACCACACACAATTATATTCATAACAACATATAAATAAGAAAAAAAAAAGAAAAAACAGTAATCAATTAATAGAATTAGTTATTTATTTAGAGTTTGATTTGGGAGCACTCTTGAAGTGAGAAGGATTTGGTCGGAGCCAGTGTTTGCCGCCGATAAACTCCTTGTTCAAGAAGACAGCAGCTTCGTCGTCAGTTAATTGTTTTGACCATTTTACTCTATGGCTCGTGTCAGCTCCGGGGCCATAGCATTTGTATTCACCATAATATACAGTACTAAACAATTACCAAAAACAAAATTAATATATATCAGTCATACCAAAAAGTAAAAAATATATAAGTATGAAATACATATTACATTTTATTGGCAAATTTAGATTTCAAAAATATTAATATAAAAAATTACGCTATAAAATTCATAAAAATATTTATCAGTACCTTATACTATAAAATTTTGATACCTTTATTTTATTTTATAAATTTTAATAATTTTTTTATAACTTTTGTTACCAATATATTCTTTTAAAATATCTAATATTCTTTTTCTTTTATAGTTTTCATATTATCTTTCTTATGTCTAACAAAATTATATTTTTATAAACAATTAATTCACCATGAAAAATGAGAAGTATTTAATATCTAGTTTGCAGTTTTTTCCACCAAAGTTTGATTTCAGTAGACGCATAAACTGGTATGATAAGATTTAGAGTTTGAATTATGGATCAGGTTTTATCGATTTCATCATCGATAATAAAATAATTGGCTCAACAATATCCGATTTATAACTCAAATTCTTGTTCCTAACCCCAAACAATATCATGCTAGTGTACATGATTTATTGAAAAGCTAACTTCAGTAAAAAAAAAACAGCAGACATAAACATTTAACTATATACTTTTATGTACTAAAATTTTATCTACAATAACATGTGTCACAACCTTTGTCACTAAATTTGAGAAACTCAATTTTATATAACAAAAAATATATAAAGTAAAATATATTGACTTACGCTTCTTTGGATGGTTCTCTCCATTGGTTCCATCCTTGAGGTGTGACGACTTTGGAGAAGAAAGAATAAGCAAAGATAACCCTAGAATAAGGTCCCCAAGGTCTCCCTAAAAACGTTGAATTTGATCCTGTTAACTTGCATCCCAAGAATACAAAGCCTGATTTCTCTGTTGCCGATGTTCTCATTTGCGCCGTTATTGAACCATTATTCGGCGACAACGAGTGTAAATGACATTTCTATAAATATGAGACCACAAAAAATAAGGGTTAATTAGACGTGTAATGAAATATGATTTTTGATCATTCTATTTGTAGTAAAGAATTTGGTCAACAACTACTCAACAAGGCGTAATATATAACTTTAACCCTAAACCATGTATTGAAGGACTGCTCAAATTATGCGGAGTTGAATTCTGGTGAAAATAATTATTAGAATGGATCGTTATTCCATTTGACTATAAAGTAATTAAGATTTTAAGTGGTGGTTGTAAAGATTTATGAAAATTTTCCCAAATCCTAAACCCTATATATAGCTAGGTTTGAGCATTCGGGTTTGGATCGGTTTCTAGCGGGTTTTGTTTTTTGGATAAAAAAACTTTCAGATCCATTTAGAATCTGTTATTGTTTCGATTTGGTTTTAGTTCGGTTTAGTTGTGTCTCAGTTGGTTATATACTTATATTGCATGCTAGATTCGATTTTGTGGACCTAATATGATTTTTTTTTTGGCAAATTAGTAAGTAAACTTGTAACAAATATCATTTGAATCATATGTATTTTCCATAAAACCCTAATTTATATGGAATGAATTATGTAAAATGAGTTAGTACTTACTTCATAAAGAGAAGAAGCACTTCCACAAATGAAATCAGTAGCTCCTTCAATATAACAACTTTTGAAGTAATGGTTTCCATTATCATCAAGAAGAGTGTCCTGGTACGATTTTATAACGCAACCGTAAAACGCTGCTTTATCAGCCGCCACTCGCAACGCAACCGCTTGTCCTGTGGTTCCAAACTTATTCTATTTACAACAAAACATATCACGATTAGTTTCTTGTAATAGCTATTGTTTGTCTGAGCTTACATTACATAAAATTGTACATTTCAAGGAAAATATTTAATAAGAATATGTGATGTTTAAGATAGAATTTCTGACAGAAATAAAGTCATAAAATTTTGGTCTGATAAAAATTCTATTGAAAATCCGTTACAAATTTTCGAGAAAACATAATTTAGTAAAAACTTTGAAATTTTTTGATGGATACAAAAATTTTGTTGGAAATGATATACATGTTTGTGAAAACAATTTGCTTTCGATTGTGTTCGAAAAGAAATGTTTTCTTAGGGTTTTGTGGAGAAAGAATCTTTTAACTCATCGTGTTTGCAATTTTAACATCTATCTCTTACAAATATGAATCAAACCACGAAAAGTAATAATAATATGCAATATATAATCTTGATCACTATTATCAAAACTTTTTAAATGATGATATATAAGTTAATATATTAAATTGAAACTCTTGTAACAAGAAATCCAATAATCCTATTATATGTCTTGAAAAATGTATAATATATGTGACAGTAAAAGTTTTTAGAATTTCACATACATGAGCTAATTAACTTATATATATATATATATATATTTTTTTTGAAATACTAACTTATATATAATTTTCATTTCGTGGTTTGGTTTATACTTTTTAGAGATGAACTTTAAACCTTTTTATGCAAATGAAAAATGTAAATAGATTTTCTTTAACGAAATGAGATGTTGACTAACTTACTAAATAATGATATTATGGTATTCTACATTGGAATATTAATAAAATGTGTATATATGATGAAGATTATTAACCTGAATAGTGAGAAATCTGCAGACGAAATTGGAAGCGAAGATAGTGAGAGTTGGTGATTCTAAAATGTCTTCACCATCATTCCATTCGAGAAAAGTGTTTGAAGCTTGTGTTCCACTCAATGTTATGTAGGGTTTATTTGCAGGAACCACCACTTTTTCTCTGTTTTATATATGTTTAATAGCTTATTAGCAATAAAAAAAACTATATAAACGTGAACAATCAATCTAATCAAGCTTAAATTAAGTATTATAAAATACTATTTTGCATAAATGAATTTACAAATATGATATTAGGTTGAATGCATATAATTAACTTCGCTTTTTTTCTTATGAGAGTTTGAATATTTACATTAAAATTAAGATAATAATCTAATTCATAAGTTCAACACAAAAGACAATCTAATTCATAAGTTAATTTTTGCAAACTAACCCTAAAATTCAACTCAAAACTTCAAATTTTTTATTAACCAAGGATCTAACCTAAAATCCAACTAATTTTCAGGGAGACAGTACTGACGACTAGTCTGACTTCGAGTTTTCTAATAAGGGCTAAGAAATAACCTCATTTCGTCTGACCAAACAATAGTAATTTAGTTTCCGAAAATAAAACTCAAAACTGAACCATCTTGCCCCAAGTCAAACCCTTATTAGTCTTAAAATCCAAACCCTAACCATAATTTTAGGCCTTAACCCTTAGGACTTAAATAATTTTATCTAACAAAATACTTAACATAACTTCGAAGTGTTTTTAAGATCATCAACCTAATAATATATGAATTATAGTTATTACATATATATATATATATATATATATAGTAAAATATCAAAACCAAAACACTTAACTTTAATAGTTTTGAAAATTCAATATTAAATAAAACTAATTAAATCTATAATGATTTTCAGCTCTTGTAAATTGATAGAACCAGTAAGTTCTTAAGATTTTTTATATTTTCAAAGTATATATATATATATATATATAATCTCTAACCAAAAAAAAAGTATATAATCAAATAATACCGATAAGTTCCAGGCTTAACCCAAATGAAATAGAGTTGAGGGTTATCTAGATTGGGAGGAATAGAATCAATTGCTTCTTGAATCTTATTGAAGTCTCCTTTGCCTGATTCATCAACCCTTATCAAAATCGCAGTCGAAAAATCGATTGAATTTGAAGAAGAAGAAGAAGCCATGGATACAGAGTTTGTGATTAGAGAAAGAACGAAAATATGAATGATTATGATATGACAATAATTAGCAATTTTGGAATTTGTTTTATAAAGACACATTTTGGCATAACCCATGTGGTTTTAACGTCTTGGCGATTGTGCAAATGTCAAAAAAATGAATATAGAAATCAAGAATTAAATGTTTTGAATTCAATTTGGTGAAGCAAAGAGTTTTAGAATTGAAATTTAGAAAATTAAAGTTTGGTTTATACACAAAGATGATTTTATATATAACATTACTTGGTTGACTAAATAATCACATGACGTGGTGAGATTTGGATAGCGGCCGAAGTCTTAAAATCGAAGTTGAGGGATTTTATTTTTTCGTTGTCAAAAGATTTTAAGACAAATATTCTATACACACATTAATAGTAGATTTTTATTTTCTTTTAATAAACAACCTTATGAGATATCCATTTGGTCAAATTGATGAGTGTAACATTAACGGTCTTTCCCACTTGAGTTTGATTCTAGAATGTTGCATTTACTCCATCTAATATTGTCAAGGATTGAAAGATTTGGGTACTGATTATTTTTACTACTTTGAAAAACAAAAATCTTTGTAAGAGATTTACCAATTATACATATTTCATAGTTAAAAACATACATATTTCATAGTTAAAAACAAACTAGAGTATGATTGATTTGATTTAAACCTCTTACAAAATTTTTTGCTTTTCAAATCAATGAAAGCAATTTTCAATCAACGAAAGAAATTTCTAATCTGGCCTTAATCATAAATCAAATATTGTAGATCCAATTATTGACAAAAAAACTATAACCTTTTACAAAAATCACATAATTGAGAAGAAAAAAGATATATGAAATCCATTAGAAAGTATGTTTTTATGAGTTTTTTTCTTTCCGTCTTAGGTCACCAAAAATCAAAACCTATAAATATCCGTTAAAAATATCAAATATTATTCGGATGAAATCATATATGTCTGAAATTTCTGATGGATTTCAGATAGATTTAATCCGACATTTTTTTCTGTTCCAATAATTGATTCAAAACCTAAACTACTCTCCAAAACTAATATAATAGGGGATTTTTTTGGTAATTAATTATATCATTTTTTGTCAACTTTAATCATTCACTAAAAAATTAAATAAAAGCAAGTTTACAACTAAAAGATATCTACAAAACCCTCCAATATTACGGGTCAAAAATAACTTGAAAATGCGGTTGAAGATGGATTGTAGAGAACAAATCTCAACTCATATGAATTATACATTTGTTCTTTAATTCATTGTATACTTTTTGATTACTCATCTATACATGTCAACTTATCTATACTATACACAAGTATATAAGTTTGATATGTTTTAAGTATAATACGTCGTTATTATGTAAGTGCTTACCAATTCTTTTGAAAATTTAAGTAACTTTAAATTTAATTTACGTGTTTTTTTTTTTTTTTGGCGGCTTGCATGCTTTTCGCATTAGTATTAGCAAAAGAGATTTATAATGCGTAATTTATGCGTAAATGTAAAACAAATAGCTGTATCTTTGTAAAAGCCAATATAAAACAAAATAATAATGGGCTATAGACAAAACTAAAGGCCCATAAAAAGGAAAAGATTACGTGTAAGAAGAGATTCATTCACATAAGCAAACATATTACAAATATATGAAAAACAATCAGTACAAAATATTGTTTTTTGTTTGTCAATTATTGATCAAATTAAAATCAAACTGAAAAAATAATAATGAGATCCTGAAAATTTATTAATTTTTAGTACTATTAATTTTTTTTTCTTGATAAAAGTATTTATGTAAAATGTTAAAATATTAGATTTAGTTCAATAATTTTGAAAATATATTTGATTAAAAAATAGTTTTTTTACATATACATCAATCTTAAGTTTTAAACAATATCACAAAAAGTTATGCTATTTCTTAATTTTGAAGTTTAGGAAACCGTAAAAATAGACTTTTAAGCATCAAAATGAATTTTCTTATGAGTTTGAATTGTCTTATCAACTTTTTTCATTAGAAACTTGAAAGATACACATAGTGGAATCTAAATAACAAATATACGAGCCGAAACATAAAATCCCCAGAAATTTAAGTCTAAAAGGAGGTAGAAATTAAAACACAAATAAAACTCGATAAAAAAAATTACCAAGAATATGTTCTAATAAATACAACCAAATCGAAAAACTAAGGCCAACACAAAGCATAAGTAGATGACAAAACCTCTCGTAGAGAATAAATGTACATAAGAAAAAGTTTATGATCCGGCAAGAAAATATCACACTATGTATTTTTCCGACAATACCAAAGTTTTTTTTGTTAAAAGGTATGACAATGACAAAGCTGATTTAGCGATCTAGAAACAACTAAAAACTATCTAGAAATAGAAATCTCACCAAAAACTATAAACTAAATTTTGATCATGTAAGTCTCAACAAAAACCATAAACTAAATTTTAATCATGTCTTAACAATGCAGACAAGAAAAAAATGTATCTTATATTGGGAAAATACGGTCTTAATAAAGAACAATTATCGGCTGAACCAGAAAAGAACTAAGTTCAAAGACCAAGTAAATTAACCTAAAATTTTTCTTTATGTTTTGATGTTTATAAGAAGTGTTGATTGATATTTTCATATAAGTACATTACACCCAATTGATGAAAACCTAATTTCTTTCTCGTTTAGTGAGAGCCGCTGTCTCTGAATCTCTGAAACTTCTTTCTCGTTGATGGCGGTGCATGGTAGCTTTCATAACACCATCCCCGCGACTAGCTTGTCTGTCTGTTGTTTCTTTTGTTGATTCTCGTTTTGTTGGCTTACTTTTTGTAAGATAGCTTCTTATGTCTTGTCAAGATAGTTTAAGGACTCAATCTTTTGGATATGTACCTTTCTCACGGCGGAGACTTCAGATCTCATTTGTGATTCTCAACATGTTTGGGGTTTGTGTTCCGTCGAGATTTTGCAAAATGTTGAAAAAGGTTGTCATGAATCTTGTTTTATTTGCGTTGATTTGGTTTTTCTCTAGGTTTTCAACCATCGCTCTGCAAACTTCCTTCTTTGCTATGGTCGGTGAAGAGATTAAGCAACTTTTCCAGTATCCTCCTATTAGAAATCAAGACCAGATCTTGGTCAAGATCTGAACAGTTCATGCTTCTTCTCTTTCGAATATTTTCGATGTTGGCAATATTAGATGGTTCCAATGCCTCATATGTAGGTTCCAATGCCGCATTTTGAGGTACCGTCAAACCAGAGGTTGTTAGCATGTGTTTTATATTTAGACGTCTACATATTTTTAAGTGAGGACATAGAAAAGATCAAATTTTACGTTATCTAGAATAGTTTGGGATAATCTTTTATGCTTTTGTTAGCTTCTCTTATTTGAATTTGGTGTATCTATCATTTAGATTGTTGTTTTCGGGGATTTTCATGTGGTGTGGCGGCCTTTACTGGTTAGATCTATGTAAAAACTCTTGATACTATTTAATATGAAAGAAAAAAAAAAGATAAAAAGTGTCAATTATTATACTTTTAAGTCCAAAAAAGTGTCAATCCATCATTGCTTCTCGAAAGCCGCCGACAGAACACTGTGGGACTCATGACGCGTCGATAAACAACCAAACGACCCAATAATATCAAAAATCGAATTTTTATACGCAACTTCCTTTGAATTCCAAAAAATAACACCAATCGTCCTCGATCTATTGAACCCACGAAGACCCAAAATCAGAAATCAAAGTCCCAACGAAACCCATAAATAGGAATCCAGAGATTCAGGGGAAGTTTAAGTTTTTTAGTTAAGACAAAGATGGATGCTTTACCGGAAGATGAAGAGTACACTTCCAGGGAAGTTGTGTTACCGTCTTTGATTCCGGTGGTTCCAGAGCCAGAATTAGAGAGAGAAAGAGGAGAAAGAAGAAGAGGAAGAGATGTAATCATAGCTGTTGATCATGGTCCTAATAGCAAACATGCTTTTGATTGGGCTCTTGTTCATTTTTGTCGTCTCGCTGATACTCTTCACCTTGTTCATGCTGTTTCAAGTTCGTTCTTCTGTAACTTCTCTCTCTGGTCAATGTCAATTGTGTAGATAATTTTGATTTTGGTATATTCAATTTTGCATTTTCAGATCTGAAATCTGAGATTATGTTTTTGAATTTCTTTGTAGGTGTTAAGAATGAGGTTGTGTATGAGTCAAGCCAAGCTTTGATGGAGAAACTCGCTGTTGAGGCTTTTCAAGTTGCAATGGTTAGTGTTTGACTAATGTTTGGAGGAAGATACTGTTTCTTGTTTGCTAAGTAAAGTTAGGGTCTGAAGAACTTCAATACAATCAGGCGTTTTGTCTCTTGCTATACTTGTTGTATTTGAGTGAAGAACATTGTGATGATCGACTATGTTTGGTTTTCTTAAGATAATGTTTTGGAGAAAGAAACTGTTTTCTTGATTGTTAAGTTGAGTTAAGGTCTGAAGGAATTCAATACAATCAGGCTTGTATAGAATCTAACTGGTAAATTAGTTTATATCTCTTGATTCATTGGTCTGTGGTGTGTTTGAGTGAAGACATTGTGATGATTGGGATCCGATGTCAGTAATTTTATGTATGAGAGTAATCAGAATCTCGAGATTGGTATGCATATATTTCATGTATATATGACTTAGTGTAAAGAATTGTCTGTCTAAGAAAGTTTATATTCTCTTGTCTTTGATTTATGATTACGGTTACAATGTATTTATAACAATGACTTAGTGTTTTATCTATATTTTTATCCAGGAATAGGATATTGAAAATATTCTTC
Organism: Lepidium africanum; assembly: GCA_900406405.1. Classification (NCBI taxonomy): domain Eukaryota; kingdom Viridiplantae; phylum Streptophyta; class Magnoliopsida; order Brassicales; family Brassicaceae; genus Lepidium; species Lepidium africanum. Next base: position 31,916 of record OVAX01000695.1, read on the forward strand.
GATGTAGATTTTATAGGTGGTTTCGACAGTTCATCATACTTAGTCTGTCAAGATACATATATCTTTTTGTTTAACTTATATTCTCTTGTATTTGATGATTGTTATGTATAGGTGAAGAGTGTAGCTCGTGTTGTTGAAGGCGATGCGGGTAAAGTAATCTGCAAAGAAGCAGAGAATGTGAAGCCTGCGGCTGTAATTATGGGCACACGAGGCCGGAGCTTAGTAAGAAGGTTCGTAATCATATATGAACTATTGGAATGCTAAAATATCACACCTTAGAAAGTGAAATACTTCTAGACTACTACATAAGGTTTATAGGTTTTCTCACTCATTATCAATCGGTTTCGAGTTGGAACTTATGAATGTTAATACGGTATAAGAGCTCATGATTGGGCCTATGGATGTTTTCTCATAAAAATGGATTTTCAAACCCATTTGATTGTGGTATTTCCGAGATGATGGGTTTGAGTTATTTCATATCCACATTTCGATGAGGCTTAGAAGAATGCTAAAGTATATGAATCCTAATATGAACAAATATTATTTCTCATCAATGTCTAGAGATTTTCTTCAGATTCTAATTCAATGATCATCTTTATGCAGCGTCCTACAAGGGAGTGTAAGCGAGTATTGTTTCCACAATTGCAAATCCGCCCCCGTTATTATTGTTCCGGGAAAAGGTACAGTTACAAATATGGTTAGATTGTTATCATAATATAAGTCTTGTTCTTTTGGCAATCGATAGTAACCGCGACCAAAAGTTTATTGTTTTGGATATCGCTGGTGCAGCAACTAATCACAACAATTATCGATCAAAATTTTAAGTCGCTAGATTTTCTAGCGATTCATATATAAATGTTGCAACGTATTTTTGTATGATTTATAAACATTTGTGTGCTAATGCAGAAGCTGGAGACGAGTCGATTGTAGAATGGAAAAGATCAGAAGAACCAAAACCGTAAAATGCTCTAATTTTCCCACGAAGACTCTTAGTACTTCATCTTTCTCTTGCTATTGTTGCTCTCTTTGTTTCTGTATTTATTTGTCTGATGAAAAAACATGAAATGTATTGCTGTATTTGCTTCTCTAATTATGAATCTTTTGTGTGTGTTTTCACTTTTTGGGATTTGTAGTTTCAACTTTGAGTATAAAAACATCTCAGAAATTATTGTATTCGAATTTGTCATGCAAATCTATCTAAGAAGCTTCGTTTCTGTTTTTAGCCTATTTCTGCTGCTCTGTTTTGGAAGAGTTTCTTTTAGGCATTTGGTCGAACACTTTGTGTGCGTGCTTCTATGCGAACACGTTGAATAACAGTTTTGTTACTAGAGAGATTGTAAAGAACTCTTCTTTTCAATCATGGCGGAGTTTGAAGAGCTTGAAGCTCAAGATGGAGTTAGAATGCCATGGAATATAGTCCCTGTTGTGACAAAGAAGGAACAATCAATCGACTCTGAAATTCCAGTTTCCGCCATTTACACACCTCTAAAACCTCTTCGATCTTCCACCGATCAGTCTCTTCTTCTTCCTTACTCTCCTCTCCGTTGTCGAACTTGTCGCTCTGTTCTAAACCCTTACTCCGTCGTTGATTTCTCCGCTTGTATTTGGGGTTGTCCTTTCTGCTTCAATCGAAATCCATTCCCACAAAATTACTCTTCAATCTCCGATAACAATCTTCCACCGGAGCTTTTTCCTCACTTCACAACTGTTGAGTATCTTTGTGATTCGTACTCTTCTCCTTCTCCTCCTGTTTTCCTCTTCGTAATTGATACTTGCTTGATCTCTGAAGAACTTGATTTCCTTAACTCATCTATCTTCCAAGCTCTGGATCTCCTTCCTGATACTTCCATTGTTGGTCTCATTACGTTTGATTCATTAGTCCGTGTCTACGAGCTTGGATTCCCACATTGTACCAAATCTTACTCCTTTCGCGGAAACAAAGACTGTACTAAAGATCAGCTTTTGGATCAATTGAGTTTCTTCGTTAAGAATCCTAAACCTTCTTCTGGTGTTATCGCCGGTGTTAGAGATGGTCTCTCTTCTGATGACATTGCACGGTTTCTGTTACCTGTTTCTGATTGCCAGTTTACTATTCACTCTGTAAGTAGCTTCATTCTCTTAAATTCGTTGAGTTCTTTTCGGGCTGGTGGTTATGATGGTGCAGCTAATAACAGTGACATATGAAATTCGATCTATATAATAGATTAAAAATGTATTTTTGGGTGTGGGGCTCTAGGCTATGATCAGTATTGTCGAGCCAATTGTTTCAACCTTGTGTTTGTAATGCAGTTAACTCTAGATGCCTTTTGCTTTAGGTTCTTGAGGAGCTGGGGAACAATCCTTGGCCCGTTGCGGCTGATCACCGCCCTGCTAGGTGTACTGGTGTTGCGCTTCGAATAGCTGCTGGTCTCTTAGGAGCTTGCTTTCCTGGATCTGCTGCTAGAATCATGGCTTTTATAGGGGGACCTTCCACTGAAGGCCCTGGAGCTGTAAGTCTTTCTCCTATTAATCATACCTCTCTGTAAATGTCTATTGGTGTTAGCTGATGTGTTCTTCCTGTATGTTTTTCTAGATTGTTTCTCGGGAGCTTTCTGAACCAATTCGTTCTCATAAGGACATTGATAAAGATTCTGCTTCGTATTACCACAAAGCTGTGGAGTTCTATGAGACTCTTGCGAAACAACTTGTTCATCAAGGCCATGTTCTTGATGTTTTCGCGTGTTCTGTTGATCAGGTGAATTGGATGGAGAAATTTGTTAGTAATGTGTTTTCTTCTTTTGCTGCTACCTTTTTCATTTATTATGTTCATCTCTAGGTAGGCATTGCTGAGCTGAAAGTTGCAGTTGAGCAGACTGGTGGATTTGTTGTTCTTGCTGAAAGTTTTGGCCATTCAGTATTTAAGGATTCTCTCAGGCGGGTATTCCAGTCAGGTGAAAATGATCTAGGCTTGTCCTCATGGTAATGGCTTACCTAACTTCATGTATGTTTTCTATATCGAAAATCAACAATCTTTTATCTGTTGTTTTCATCTTCAGCAAGTTGTTTCTGATGATTGGTTTCTCTCTTACAGTGGCATATTCGAAATTAACTGCTCAAAAGATATCAAAGTTCAGGGAATTATTGGCCCTTGTGCATCTCTCGAAAAGGTACTGTACACAGAGTTAAGGTATCTGTGTAATTTTACCATTATACTTGTTAACATCAATACGTATGCTTTCTGTTGATTTTTTGCAGAAAGGACCATCGTGCTCTGACACTGCTGTCGGTCAGGGACACACAAGTGCGTGGAAGATGTGTGGCCTCGACAACAACACTTCCATATGTCTGGTTTTTGAAATTGCTAAAAAGGATACAGCTGATATAGTTTTGCAGTCACAGAACAATCAGTTTTACTTTCAATTTTTGACATAGTAAGGGTATTCAAGTTTTTTCCATTTAAAATCATTGTTGCCAGTAATGGATGTAGAGCTTACCACACTTTATGCTTACAACACTTATGTTTCTGCAGTTACCAGCACTCAAATGGTCAAACAAGACTCCGGGTAACAACTCTTTCAAGAAGATGGGTGATGAGAACTGAGAGCTTGCAGGCAAGTTTTGAGTAGTATGTTGAAAATCTAGTCTTATATCTGAGGTCAATTGAATAACTTATAACGATTAGCGGACAACATTTTATGCCACCACTTTGATATGATCGATGGGTTTAGCATACATGAGAAACAAATTGCCACTCATGTTAAACTGTGAGAACTTTATGACTTATTTCAATCTCATGTTCTTGTCAAGAGAATCTATTATTCTGAACTTTATGTCTTATTTCAATCTCATGTTCTTGTCTAGTTTTGTACATGGTTAGACAGAGGGATCCTGTTTTTCTCTGCATGTAAATTTGGTAACTATTCTGTATAAATTGGTTTGTTAAATATAGGAGGTGACTAATGGTTTTGACCAAGAAGCAGCTGCTGTAGTCATGGCACGGCTTACTTCTTTTAAAATGGAGACTCAGGTAATCGTTGATGAGAGCTAGTTAGATTTCTTAGCTGAATATATGCTAGACAATATTGTGTTTCTTAGGTTCCTTATTTCTTCTTTAACAGCCTGAGTTCAATCCTCAAAGATGGGTTGACAAAGCTTTGATAAATCTATGCACCTGGTTTGGAGATTTCCAGAAAGGCAATCCTTCTTCCTTTACATTGCCTTCTCAGTTATCAGTTTTCCCACAGTTTGTGTTTAACTTGCGTCGATCTCAGTTTGTCCAGGTACTCGTTCTCACTCCCCATAAACACATGAGAGACTGAAAGTAATTTGAAACGTATATCATATCGTTTTGGACTCATTTAGCTGTCTTTTTTGTAGGTCTTTAACAATAGTCCAGACGAGACAGCATATTTTCGAATGATGTTAAACCGAGAGAATGTTTCTAATTCAATCGTGATGATTCAACCTTCACTTGTTTCTTTCTCATTCAATTCACCACCAGAACCAATTCTTCTTGATGTATCATCCATTTCAGCTGACAGAATCCTACTTTTGGATTCATACTTCACTCTTGTAATATTTCACGGTTCTACAATTGCTCAATGGCGTAAAGCTGAATACCAAAATCAACCTGAACACCAGGTATTATCATCTATCATCTTAAAACACAAGACAGAAGAAAAGTTTCTCAAAATCTTACCTTCATGAAACCTTATCTTCTTTGTCAGGCGTTTAAGCATTTGTTACAGTCACCTCATGACTATTCAGACACAATTATCAGCCAAAGGTTTCCTTCTCCACGTCTTGTCATATGCGATCAGTATGGTTCACAGGTACTTCTCCATCTTTACTGAACTAGAATTAGTAAACTCAGCTCTCAAGCCTTTTCATCAGAACAAGTGAAAGATCTCTGACATTGATTGTCTGCTTATTATTGTTTTGTTCTTTCTCTTTGTTGTGTTTTGCAGGCTCGTTTTCTTCTAGCTAAGTTGAATCCTTCTGATGTTGATGCTTCATTTTCTGGCGAGAGTAATGTTTTCACAGATGATGTTAGCTTGTCTGTTTTTCTTGATCATCTTAGACGACTCATTGTTCACTAAGAGACTCTTTTCCGTACAGATTGTTGTTGTTTTTCATGTTTCTACACAGAAAATATTTGTATAAACAGAAAATTAAAATTCTTGGAAGTTAAGGGATCAAACTGAAATTAAAATGTCCAAAGGGTATGTTGTACACTTTCAAAAAGTTAAGGGGTGAAATTAAAAATTGAAGAAAGTTCATTGTTTGTTTACTTTTTTAACAATTGTTTCTAAAACGCTGCGTTTAGTGACTTGTTCTCCAAGAACTTTTTGCGTGTTCTACCTGATTATATATAACGGAGAACACAAGTTGGTTCTCTACTTGCAGAGAAAGCAAACGGAAGGAAGAAGAGAAAGAACGATTTCAAGGTAAGTTTATGGTTTTGAATATCTTTATTAGTTTCCTTCTTATGAATTTACTTATGATCTAGACTGATTCTGGCTAGTTCTGTTTACGAATTGAATGACACATCACAGCAAACTTTGAGAGATCGTGAGTTTTGTTTGAATTTTAGTCATTGATGATTGTATTCTCTTAGGAATTTGGTCGAACACTTTGTGGGTACTGCGGAATCGTTTATCTTAGACTCTTTTTTTATTTATTTATAATATTATTGCTTCGATTGAGTATTCAATGGTTTAGATGTTGTGGTGAATTTGAACAAGTGATGTTTGTGAGACTTTAGAGTTTAGCAGAATATGATTTAACATAACTAAACTTGATAGATGTCAAGTTTGCTTTGTCTTAAGAGAGCTTCAATTGGAATAATTCATATTAACAAGAGATTTTCCTTTTTTTTTTTTTGATGGAACAGGAACTAATGGATTCTCAGACAAATCAAACCGAAATTCCGGCAAAACCTCAAGTGTCTTCATCATCATCATCATGCAGGAAGAAGGTGAAGGATGAGAATGCCACATTCTTTGAAAACTTTAAGGATCACATGGATGAATTCATCCATTCCTCAATGGATGAACACAAGAATTGTTTCAAAGATACCATGAACAAGGTACTTCCTCAATTCTCTATATATATATGTTGTTTAATCACATTGATGTATTATTGTGGATGTAGTCATTGCAAGGAATAGAAACTGATCCTTATGTTGTTTGGTTCATATTCAAGATGTTTGCTTATTTCATGTCTTTTAAGTTATGTGATTGGATCTTGTAGATATTCGGGATGTCGAAGGAAGTTTCTGTTGCAGAGAAGCAAGCTGAAGTTAAGGAAGTGGTCGAGATTCACTCTCCGAAGGAAGTTTCTGTTGCAGAGAAGCAAGCTTAAAGAGATATCTCAAGTTCAGGAAACAGTGACTAAGTAGAGGTTTTCAATTTGGTAGCTTAAAGAGATATCTCAAGTCTTTAGTAAAGAAAATGATAGCCAATTTTCAGGGTTCATCACAATCTTCATCACTTTTGTACTGTGTGTTGCAAATTCTACTTCCAAAAGTTGAAGTTGAATATAGGCACCATTGCCAAAAATAATTCTTCAATCTCTTAATGTTGGGATGAGAGGTTCCTTCTTAAACTTCTAGCTCTCATACACACTCCTTAACTATCATCTAGAAAATTTAACCAATTAAGTATAGAGTAGTACTCTCAATCTTTTTAAAATCCATCTACATAACAATTTTTATTTAATCAAGTGGTCTAATGGTTTCCACTTGCAGAGAAATTTGCCTTGTTGGTCTATTTTAGAGATCAATTTCCCTCAAGTGCGAAATTATTAATTATTGTCATTTGGTCACCATATATCTAAACTTGAACCGTGTCCAGCCCCGAAAAGTTAGTTTTGGTTTCTTTAGAATCTTTGTACTACGAGATATACGTATGTATTTATTCATTCTTATTTCATACAAGGAAAAAATTCATATAATAATCCATCTACGTAACAATATTTATTTAACAACCAAGTGGTGGTGGTCTAGTAGTTTCCACTCAAGAAAAAAGTTGTCATGTTAGTCTAAGTAAGAGATCAATTCCCTCAAATGCGAAATTATTTCATTGCTATTTGGCCACTAAATATCTAAATTTGAACCACATCTAGCCCCAGAATATTGGTTTTGTTTCCACCCATACTTCCCTTTGGTTAACAAAAAATAAAAAATCATTTACATATTATCCATTCAAACTAATGTCACAACTATGTCTTTATTTTTTATTTTTTTTTAGTTTCGTTAAAATCTCAGTACTAAGAGAAATACGTATGTATTTTTTTGTACGTATGTATTTATTCATTCGTATTTCGTACAAGGTATAAATTCGTATCCGTACGGTATATAAATATCTCTGTGTACAGTATAATTATTAAATGACGTTATGTACTTTTCCATTCATCAGCTTTCCCGCCAATTATAACCTTTGTTTTTTCTCAGTAATACGCACAGAAAAAAACAAAAATAGGAAAGTGTTAAATCTGAAAATTTTTGGTTTTTCTAATTCAAAATTCTACTCTCTTCGATTTCGTTGGATTTTTGGATGACGCAATCAGAAAATTGCAGAGTTTTCGAGGTGAGTTCTTCTTCATCCCGTGACATTATTAGATTCTTTACATTACTGTGATTACCTAATCCATCATCATTTTTAATTGAATAATCTGAATGTTTTTGATAAATTTTTCCCCAATTCCGAAGAACCCTAAATACAGATTGGTTCGTTAATTTCGAGACTTCTTTTTGTCGGATTCGTGTCTCCTTTACATTATTGGATTCTCCACTATACTTAATTCAAATATTTAATTGATTTCTTATGACTTTGGATTTTTCTATTACGATAGCATCATAGATTCAGAGGCTTGGTTGGATTTGATTTGTTGATTTGTTGATTTCGAGGATTTCTTTTTTCGTGATTGGGTTTCTTCTTGTAATCCGTGACCGAATTATTCGTTTTTGCATTACAATAGAAATTACATTATGATCAACATTTTAATTGATTCATACATTGGACTTAAGAAACCCTAAATATACAGATTTGTTAAAAAACAAATACAGATTTGTTAAAAAACAAATACAGATTTGTTAAACAAATTTGTGGATTCGAGGGGGTTTTTTTTTGGGGGTTTTCTTCTCCTTGACAGTAGCTTACTTCTAAGCTTTTGGGAAACATGAAAAACAGTAAAATACAAACATTAAATTCTTCAGATATTGAAAAAAAAAACACATCTTTCTGTGTGATTCTCTTTCATTTTATTTTTGTTGTTGTTTTGATGATCACATGTAGTTGTTTCTTGTTTCACTGTAGCTTCATGCTTCTCATCCTGCAAAAATGTTAAACAGATTCTTCTTAATAATTTGCATGTCAAACGAATATAGAAGAAAATCACTGAACATTGTAGAAAATTCTGGTTTTGAATTTAGTTTTAGTTTTGTGACTAGAAGTTTCTTGGGAAAGATTTGGGAATCAACTAATATTAGATTCCATATTGAGAAGGAATGATTCTAGGCATAAATTTTGTGGGAGCTTTGAGTTTGGTAGTGATAAAGCCTGAAGAACACTGAGAAGAAAACACTTGGTTTATTTAGAGCCTCTAATAACTTTAACATGAGAAGTCAAGGGAATCTCTGTAAAGTAACAAGCTTTATGCTGAAACAGACATGCCCTTTTTAAGTTAATATTGTCATGGTATAGGAATATAACTCGTCTACTGAAGTATCTTATAGTGGACTATTATAGTTAAACAAAGTTTTTTTAGTTGTAATTAGCATAAAATCTGTCTTATTAGATTGCAACAATACCTCTTTTCCTGATCACGCAGCCTGTTTCTGTTGCTACCTCCATTAGTCTTGTAGTCAGGGAATGGCACGTGACCATTCTCGATGCTTTCGATGTCACGCACGAGAAGGTCATATTGTCTCTTAGCTTCTTCTGGTGTTGTACCACCAACAGCTCTAGCAACATTGTACCAACGGTCAGGAGTGTCTTGGTCATAGACTGCTAGAGCACGCTCAAAGGCTTTGTTCTGCTTAACAGTCCATGAGCCAGAGCCATAGGAAGACATTGAGCCTGATGCCATAGTGAATACTAACTTGATGTTTTTGTTAATATGTTGAGGAAATGGTATGTTGCACAGATGTCGCAGAGTCCTTGCTCTTTATAAAGGGAGTTTAGGTGGGGTAGGGCCAGTTGGCAAAAGATATCTTTGCCAAAACAAAGAGAATTTTAAGTCTTTGTCTCCGTAGCTAGAAAAGAATATGAGGAAAAAAATTTGTGGAGAGATCAGTATCAAAGATCCAAACTAATCACCCAAAGATTGCATTTTCTATCCACATTTGGTATAAGATGCTTTGTAGAGACACTTTTCTATAAATGTTATAACTAAAATGTTTACTTTTCTTTCCCAAATAGTGTTATGACGTCATTCTCTCTAGTTTAAGCTACTTGTCAAAAGAAACCGTTTAGGTAGTAAATTGTTAGGAAGATCTCTACCTTTGGTATATTTAGTCATGGAACAGTCTGGTCTCTAGCCAAAACAGCACAAATCCAACGTTCTCGCTGGACAAGGAAACTTATAAGTCTTTGTATTAAAGTTAGGGAGAAGTCTCTGTTAACAGATGATTTTCATTGACTATTCAGATTTCTTCTTATCAGAAATCTCCACTGATTTGAAACATTGTGAGGATGAACTTGTATCCACAAACAAAAGGTTAGAGTTGTTCATGTGTTCACCATAAGTCTTAGATTCTGTCGTACAAGCAAAATTCTTCAAGCAATGTGGGGGCAGAGCTTTACCTTGGGAATCTATTGCCATGAAAACCATATACAGTTATCATATCAAGCTGGATATATAGATCTTTCCGTACAATTATCGACATTTTTGTTGTCTTTTTATGGTTGAAGAAAAGGTCAACATTGTTTACCTACCTTTTTTTCTTTCTTTGACTGTTGGGTCCATCTCCTTGACTCAGGCAAATGTGTTTTTCTTGGTTATATTGTCTAATGTGGACTATTGGTTTTAAATTTGTTAAATAATCACTTCTCTTGGTGGATATTCAATTTGTTTTTTCTCTTCTTTGGTTAACTGCATTATTGAATATGGGCAAGACCCAAAGCTCTTACAGCTGTCTTAGTCTTGCTGTGATTTTCTATAATTTTCACTAAGCTGTAACTTTTCTTCTTGTCGTTGTTGTTGGTGGTGGTCTAAGATTATATTTAACTCTCTTTATGTGAGCCCATGATTAGATTTTCACATATTATAATGCTTTGTTGACGTATTATCAGCACTTATTTTTTAATGATCAGCTAATTACCAAGTTTGGTTAGAATCCAGAGTTGGGATGGGCAAATAGATTATTGTCATGTAACTAAATTAGGTTGCTAAATAGACCACACCAAATAATGCACAATAGGACTATATACATACTTGGCAAAAAGACAACATTCATAATAAGCCCCACTTGTTGTTTGACTTTAACTCAAAGTGAGCATTTTTGTTTCATAGTTATTTCATTGTTGTAAAATATTTCTTGCAACAAAGGTTGTTCATCAATGATCCACTTGTTTGATTTTAAACTCAATAATAAAGTTGAACCATTGATTTAAAGTCTCTTCTCTTGAAAAGACAGATTATTCAATAAGGTACTATAGAAGATGGAGGACCGTACTCAAGTCTTATCAATACTTAGTCAGGTTAGTTATCAGACCTCAAATGTATGAAGTTATAGTCTGCACAATATTTAAAGTAAAGCTATTAAGAACTCAACTTTTTGGATTTTTCTTGATTATAGTGTTTATCCATTCACTAAATGGTATTAGATTTGCTAAATAAGATAATATTCCCTGACGTGTAGATATAATGCTTTAATCTCCTCTGTTTCTGGATATATGCCAATATAAGAAGATATTTTCATTTTTGTGAAATGATCTCATGGTCGAGATATTATAACTCTACTTATGATATAGATGTTCTGTTTCTGAAATAGTATGGTTTGGTATCAAGGTAGAGGCGAAACTTCCTCTCAAGAAGGAGAACTTTAAACAGAGAAAGATTCTTAACAATAATGAGGCCTTTAGAACAATATATTCTGTAGAGAATAGATCTGCAAGTTGCCAAACATTCTGCAAGTAGACATTGCACTACTGATATTCTCATCGTCACTACTAACTCTCTTTGCTTGTGGTAAAAAACAAAAACACTTTCCCCACATTTGGGCCTTTGAGGTTTAGCTGTGAAAATGATCATTTGGTTGACTTTGAGTAAGATGCTTTGATTTTACTTTCTCACCATGAATGGTTACATTAAAGGCTTGGGGTTTTTAATTACAATAATCTGCAGGTCCTGATTCTGGCTTAAGTGATCATTGCTGAGAATTTAACTGGAGTAGCTTACCAAGAATCTGTATGAAAAGGAAGGTGAAGAGTAAGCATTTCATATTGTTACAAAGATTTCTGATATTTGGAATCCTTATCTCTAATCTAGCAAAAAACAAAGAACTAAGTATTCTTATTCTTCTCCTAGTGGTTTGCTCCTTTTGCAACTTGGAGAAGAACCAGAACCTGAAGTAAGCACTATAATGGAAGTTTCTGTAGCTCATTTATGATATGTTATTGAAGGATCATTAGAGAATTCTGAAGCTAGTGGTGTGATTTTGTTATCACCAAAAGAATGATACCTTTCACAAATTTGATTCGGACAAACTTTAAACAGAGGAAGGACATGGCATTTTATCACCAGGAATCTGTAGACACAAAGCCTGGTCCTAAATCAGCTATAGTAGCCAATTAGAGTGGAGTACTTTTTTTGTCTTGTTTCTTAGAATCTTTGAAAAAAGAACTTAGGAAATGGAGAATCTCCATGCTCAGGGGTTTTCATTGTCTGATGAGAGAATATACAAGGACAATAAAAATGTTTGTATTTGCTTTGAAAATCTGATGTTAATCTTCTGAGACAGGGTAAGTTCGAAGCAGGCATTGTTAGCATATAGAACTGTGTTCTTGTGATGATTTTATGTGTACAATTGGTAGCAATTCAATGCATAAAAATTGTTGGTCCAAGTTTTTGTAATAACTTGTTTATGTTGCTCAGCTATCTCTGAAATAGCTTGTTTCTGTTTCTCATTACTACAAGATCTGAGTTGTGGTGGTTGCGAATTCGGAAAATAAAGAAATGAAGTATGTTTATGTAGTATGTACTAGGCCTGGGATTTGGATATTTTGGATTTCCAAAATATCCATTAAGATATGTTTGTACCGGCCTCGGGTTGGTAGTTTAGTTTGAGGGTTAAGATTTGTCTGGTAATTAAATGTATAAAAAGTAACGAGGGATTATTTCGTTCTAGAGAAAGTACCGAGGGATTATTTCTAACTTCTTGAGAAAGTAATGAGGGATTACTTCGTTCTAGAGAAAGTACCGAGAGATTATTTCTAACTTCTTGAGAAAGTAACGAGGGATTGTTCTGTATTCAAGAAAGTAACGAGGAGAATAATTCTAAGTCTTAAAAAGTAACGAGGGGGAAATACAGATTGAGAGTGATACTTTTCAGGACTTAATACAATCTCTAAGTCATAGAATAATCCAGGTGGTACTGTTCATGTATCATGCCTATTGATGACGATTCACATCCCCTTTTATAGGAGAATGTCGTACAAGAACATTCCGTCACGCGCCACACGTATCATTTCCCTTAGGTCGGTGCTGTCCCTAGTTAGTGGGCTTTTCCAAGGCCCATTTGCCCTGGGCTTATTTCTGGATCTGCTAGTGAACCGAGGCCCCCAACAAGATATTCAGTTTTTTGGGATTTCGAATCTAAAAGATTAAGATCACATTAAGATATATTTAGTTTTCACTTCGGATTCGGTTTAATTCATATAAGAAAATCTGTTAGAAGATAGAATTTGTGAAACATTCCATTTTAGTACTTAAATTAGTTTCTATAACGACAATTATATTTTTTTTATTTGTCAGTCCCGATTTATAATCCAAATTTAGTCATGAAAAATATGAAACAATGACAAAAATGCAATTTAACTTTGTTCTTACATATTACTATCATATCTTATGTAATACTCTTACAATAGTATGAATAATTCTAACGACAAAGAATTATGACTTAAAACTATTTTTTTTTTGCCGTCAAGCTCATTGGGCACATTTTATTTATTAAGATTATGGTTTACAAAACTTGTTTCGTTTATGGGTTACAACGACTTCATCATTAAACATAAGCATGAGCTTAAACTGAAAGGCCCATGAGAAGAGTATTCTGGAAGCACAAAAATGGTGATATCCTTAGTCAAGGATGCCATGTGTCAGCTTCTAATGAATTCCGGCATGCACGCTGCCGGTGACTGACGAAACTTTTGCCATTAACCCTTCACCCTATGCTTCTTTCCGATGAATCCATGTGGTTAATCGCCTTGAATCTAGAGAAGACGCCTAATAAAAGAAGAAAGAGTAGATATAAAACAGAGACAATCTAAAAGCTTTAAGAAACAAACATGAAAAGGCGGTAGAGAAGATGCCATGAGATCAGAGATAAACTCTAGATCTAATCCAGCAAAGCCATGTCTACCTAAACTTAACCACTAAGAACAAAAGAAATAAGAACTAAACCCAACAAAATTAACAAAACGAAACTTGTAAAAGAGACTCCATACTCTGATTACCGGAAAAATCCGGAGAGTTACCGGCTAAGACCGGACCGTTACCTCCACCAGCGGCTCCAATCGATGAAACCTCTCTGAATGATGAAAAATCTGGGAAGAGAGATGGTGGAATAGGAGCATCGCCGATAGAGAGAGAATTACGCTCTCGAAGCAGAGAGAAGGCCCGGATCAACTTAAACTAATTTTAAGCAAAAGAAAAAACAAAATGATGGTTTTAACTTTTAATTGTCGCCAAGTTGCTCTTAGTCTGGTGGTTAGGATGATCCAGCTAATGATTTAGCACCAGAGTTTGATTCTTATTCGCTGCATTATAATAGCTAAAAACAGAATTTTAAGGGTGGACTTTTACTCTATGGATCAGAATGTTTTAAAAAAACTTTTAATTGTCAACTAGTAGCAGTGGACCGCTCGTACGGGCGTGGGGGCGATTAATTTCTAATATTAAAAATTTAGGTATATAATGTCATTAATTAAAAAAATTAACAAACATTAATGAAATATAAAAAAAATAAAAAACGGATGTAATCAAAACAATTATGGAAAACTAAAATACTCATAGTCTATGAGAAACTACTATAACTATATGAAAAATAACAATATTACTTATATTGTTACTTTCTAGAAAAGAAGTAATTTGCCAAATTGCTCTCAATCTGGTGGTTAGGATGATCCAACTAATGACTTGGCATCATAGTTCGATTCCTACCTGCTGCATTATGGTAGCTTAAAAAAAGAATTTTATGGGTGGGCTTTAGGCTATGGATCAATGCCTTGTCGATCCAATGTTGACAAAAAAAAAAGAAGCAACTTATCTTTCAAAGAATTATACCATCTAAGAAAGCTCGAGATTACGATTACACCAAATCTTTTCAACCTCGTATGTGTGACGACCATAGCAATTTTTCTCCCGATCAACACTAAAACCAAACTGGAAAGTCTTTCCAAATAAATCGCTAATAGCAAGAGGCATTCTTTCTGGAAATTCAATTTACAAATTGCAAAAGTTATTTTATTAATACTATACGGATGATCATATGATTACAAAACAAATCAAATAAAATAAGAAACAATATAAATAGGTTCAATTACCTCTCCAGAACGATCGATCAAAATATCAAATACTCTTTCTCCTATAACTTCAATGGCTAAACTTGCAGACAATGTGTATCTGCTTACTCCAGTATTGTCCATTATACGTGAATTCATATTTAACATAATGAATAGGAAATAAATTAAATGCAAAATATAAACAACACAAAGTTATAAGTATATGAAATAACATATATATGGGACATTAATTTACCTTGCAGTCATCGACGATGTATTTTTTTCGCATGAAGTACACCATAAAGCACAATACTTCTTAGGGTGATTGTCAATCATTTGGTACACCTGGAATAGTATCATTGTTACATATATTGCACCGGAAATAATACTAGCGTGGCTTACGTGAATCGATTGCCAAAACAGTACACATAACACGATATTTGCCTATCTGAAATAATAACTCGATAACAAAAACACTATAAAACGTAAATTAACCAATTTAGCTTACGAATAATATATGATGGCACAAATCTATCAAGAAGTGTAGAATGAATTTAGTACATACGTCAGTAGTTTTAAGTAATTCATCAATAGATTTTCTTGGGGACTCTAGCCAAATATCGTCATCAATGGTTTTTTTTTGACTCGTTAGATTCAACATGTTGAGACAAACACCATCTTTTGCCAAACTGAAAATTTTACGAATGCAATAGTATAAAAAAATTAATAGATGATTAGATGTCAAAAGAACTACTATTATAACTTTCAAGTTTTTAATAATTGGATATGAGGTATCAGAGGACTCGTCTGAAAATATTGTTTTCTCAAAGGCATTGCAAAGAAAATGTGTATCTCTAACAAAGAGTTAAGTATAATTAGAACAAAAATAATGATATTGATTATTTTTTATTATCTTATTTAAAATATAATTTCACCACTCCAGTGCTGAATTTTTGCAAAGCGAATGAGCAAGTAGGAAATGCCATTGATATACACGTTTTTAGCATTCATTAGGAGTCTTATTAAGCTAGTTTTTGCATACATTTCTACTAAATTCTTATCATTTTAGAGTCCAAATAGCTTCATTCATTTGCATTAGCACGCGCATTGTATCCGAGGAGATTTCAGGTACTCTAGGCACAAAAATAGAGTGTTCAAGGCAAGTAGGGGTTGAGGATTGAAGAAGCAGCACTTGGAGTCTGATAGGAGTGCATGCCTGCCTTAGGACACACTTTAGGCGCGGATCGAGTCCCGCTCCAGATGCAGATCGAATCCCACTCCAGACGCGGATCGAGTCCCGCTCCAGACGCGGATCGAGTCCCGCTCCAGACACAGATCGAGTCCCACTCCAGACGCGGATCGAGTCCCGCTCCAGACGCGGATCAAGTCCCACTCCACGCAGATCAAGTCCCATTTCAGATGCGGATCGAGTCCTACTCTAGACGCGAAACGAGTCCCACTCCATACGCAAAACGAGTCACACTCCAGATGCGGATCGAGCTATGCTGGACTTGAGGTGCACTCATACCAATCATGGAGCGTCAGACACACGCATGGTTGTCGTTTCAGCTGCAGTTCGAGTGTGTTGTGCCTTGGTACACAAGCTTTCTTCTGATGGGCCTGTTTAGCGTCTGGATCGAGTTTGACTTCAAGATCCACTGCACACTGGACTTCTACTTACTGGGCCTAATTCAACTTAGGGTTGCACCGATGTTTTATATATACTTCTTGTTTTTCTTATTTTTGTAAGACCTTAGTTTTTACAACTTTTCGTGCACGCAGACTTTTTAGCTTTTCTAATCTTAGAATGAAACCTTTTGATTTCGAGTTATTTTTATGCAATTCATTTTTACACTTAGCGTTGATTTCTATCCTTGTTCGAGTCCACTGTTAATGTCTTATAATATTGATTTCGTACTTAGTGTTAAATTTTGTGTTCTGAGTAGTCACCTAGGGCTCTTAAGGATGAGTTAGGTTAGTGTGAAGCTTAGGTTTTCTAGGACGCTTGAGATTAGAATTGTTAGGATATTTTCTGTTTTGGTGCTGTAATCACTGGCTTCATTCTGATCAATTGGAGCTTGTTCTGAGACGCTCTAGCACCCGATAGGTGTTTGGTAGAGCGTCTGACTGAACCACCTTAGAGATTCACACGCTTGGCTTGAGGGGTCGAATGTCCAAGGTGTGAATCGGCTCTAAGCAGGTTGATCATTCATGCCGGGTAGATTATCAAACACCTATGGCGATAGGGTCTGTTAGTAGTCATCTCGAGTTTGTTTGCCACGAGAGTGGATTCATTGCTATTGTTCTCACTGCCTAGAGATTAGCTCTATTGAATGTTGTCAAGCGCTTAGTTAGTCTAAGAGTCACGCTGATTTGTGATACTCACTCCTTAGGAACCTGTTTTCTTACCCTGTGTTAGATTCACTTTTCATTATGCTATTTACTGTTTTGTTTGATTTTATTATTATTATTGCTTACTGCTTTGCTTATTCTTATTCTAAGTTTGACTTAGGTTGTTAGACAAAATCACACTTTGATTGGCTTGGATTAGAATAGTTAGCTGCACTCTGAGTGATAACTACATTCCGAGTTGGATTGACACCTATTATACTGTATCGACACCTTAGTGTAATAAGATTTGAAAACTTGAGTAAAATTTTGTTATTAACCATCTCCGGATTCAGTACAATGATTGATGAATGACTCATCAATAGACCCAAAAAACGAACATCTTAAACGCAAATCACTAATAGTAAAGAGAGAAAGAAGATATTTAGCATTAAAAAATAATTGGAAGATAATAATATTTATAGTTAATACAAAATTACAATATCAAAAAAAATGTTTAACAATCTTACTTGTGATCAATAATCTCAAAATCAATCTTCTTAATGAGTTGACCGAGATACTTTATGACCTTAATTTGATGAATACCAACAACTTGACCAACAACATCCAATATTTTAAAAATAAAGTTAATATCTATTAACAATACAAAACATTGACGAAAAATAAATATTATGAAAATATTGAATAATTTATAATATTGATAACTTACTGGCCAAAATATTAGAATGATATTGTCCAGCAAAAATATCATTATAGGATATTACTGAGATGAATTGGTCATCTAAGGAAAGATCACATGAGGCAACTGTAGTTGCATATTTTAAATATAACTTATAACCAATGTTTGAAGCTTTGTATTGACTATATTGTCTTTTATCACCATGAAATTATGAATTATTTTCCAACCATCTGTAGTAATAGCTTTCTCAAATTTCATAGTCGGATACTAGCTTGCTAGAATTTTCATACCCTAAACAAAAAAAATTACCACCTATGATATATATATATATATATAACTCAGATTACACTGACAAAAAAAAAGAACAACAAAAACGAAAACTTAAAACTTACAGTCTCATCCGCAAGAATAAAGTGTATTGGATTACCAAAAAATTTTCCATGAATGAAGGACTTTACATCGAATCATCGATGTATTTTTGAATGGTGTTAGCTTTTTGAAAAGAGTAAAATCTTCATGGGATTCCATGAGAGGCAAAGTCGTGTGTGTAATCAATTGAATTAGGTTTTGTTATTGTGATTCATATGTGAGTTTTTATAGCGAAACAATTTAAAAGTTTTAGAATTCAAAAATTAGTTAGGTTTATTGATATACCTCATATTTGTCGGTTTTGAGCTCATTAATACGTTAATTTTAGAGTCTTTGTCTGTGTTTTTAGAGTCTTTTCAGGTCAAAAATGCGAAGAATTGGAATCATACTCGACGGGTTGCATTGGAGGAGAACTGAGCAAAATTCGAAGTCACCGTTCAAGTGATCGATCGATCCACACCTTGATCGATCGATCGATACCTACAGCAAAGTGAGTGCTCAATTTGACAAACGACTTAGCAATTTGGAACTCGACCACTGCTTTAGTGATCGATCGATCAACACCTTGATCGATCGATCAGTACCATGCGAGTAGATACCTAGTTTCCTATTTTTGTACATATATATATATATATATATATCTATTTTCTTTCTCTAATCAGGGGAGGTCGTGAGAGTAGCCTTGAGGGTAGTTTTTAGAGAGTTTTCAGACAATGAGCAGAGAACGTTTTTAGATTTGTAGCCTGAGGGAGAAGATCTCTTCTTTTGGAGAGGAATTCCGAACCTTATCTCATTTCGATTTAAATTCAATTATGTTTATCCATTTATGTTCCTTGATTGATCTTTTCTTTATGTTTGAATAGTTTGCAAATCAGGTCAGGGAATTTTAAGGATTTAGGAATTCAGTGGATTAGGAACAAATACGGTTTAATTCTTGTGAGATCTCCATCTATTGTTGCGTTTAATGCTTAAGTTAGAAGTAGCTAGCTAGCTTACGAACCTAGATCTCTTACCAGCGAGAGCTCGTTAAGAATCCAACCCACCTTAGATGAGCAATCAATCCTTACCTGCGAGAGCAGATGGTAAGGTTGATTGTGGATATTAGAACCTGTTCGATAAAGCCTTTTGGCTTCCCTAGAACCAACGAGAGTTAGGATACTTTCCAGGTTGCTAAATAGAGTATTAGGTGCAACGAGAGTTGGCATATTAAAATTTATGTTATAGTCGAGAATAACTTGAATGAATACCCTGAATGATCTTCCTGAATTGATTTACTGTTTCCTGATGAATTCCCGATGCCTGATACTTTTTATTTATTAGCTTTCATATCGTTTATTGCTTTATTTTGTTTCGTTTCCACCATTGTTTTCTTTGTCTTAGCTCTAGTTTAGTCCAATAGACCGATAGTGTAACACTTGGTCTCTGTGGATTCGATCCCTAAATTACTACTCCATTTTCTGTGCACTTGCAATAGGGTATAGGGTTTAAAACTCGTTGTATCATATATCTAATGAAAAGATATCCTTAATTTATTGACACACCAATTTTTGTTAAAATCAAAATACGATATGTAGTGATACCAGTTGATTCAACTGATAAAATCGTATATTGCATTTTTTTTGTTGTTGGCAAAACGTATATTACATATTATCCGAGGTTTTACAAAATGAAATTTTGAGATTTCAAGATATATAAATATAAGCTTTTTTTGATAAAGAAAAAATTACAAATATCAATATAACTTGATAAATCGATAAGTTGAAAATTACCAAGAAAATAAATTTGATTAGTCTATTTATTTAGCTTCATGGATTCTTAAATTTATTCGTGAACTAAGTTTTATTATATATTATAATAAATTAAATTTCTAATATAAAGGAAACATAAAAACAAAATTTAAAAGTTATACCATCAAACTAGTATGAAAATTTAAGATTCTAATAATATCTATACGAAGTTATGTGCATAATAATATTTATGATTTTATATACTTGTTCACGAAGTAGTATATGGAAACTATATATAATAAGGAAATTAAAATACTAAAAAAAAAATGTCCAGGACAGGTGCCCCAGTGGTATAGTCACTTTACAAATCCTCAAGGCACCAGAGATCGAACCCCCTACCTGCAGTAGTAAGAGTGGGATTTAAAAGCCACTACACTATTTGACAAAAAAAAATACTGAAAAAATATTTAATACAAATTATGGTAACAAACTAATATAAAAAATTAAAATATTCATTTATAGTTATTTACTAAATAGTAAATTTTGTTTATAAGTAAAAAATAACCATTATCCATGAATAATGTATTAGCATTAGACCATATGCGACAACTCAAATGTTCGGTTAGACCAAAATTTTTCAACGCAAAATGAGTTACAACCATTGCTAATGTTCCGCTTTTTCATTATGAAGCTAAATTGGAAAGTCTTTCCAAACAAATCACTAATTGCGAGAGGCATTCTTTCAGGGTATTCAATCTACACATTGCAAATCATAAAACTAATATTATAAGTGTGATGAAAAATATAAAAACAAAAAAACTACGAATTACAAAAAAAAAGTTCAGTGTATTACCTCACCCGAACATGCGCTTAATAGATCATTTCCTTGTTTTCCTAAAAGTTCAATAGCAAAACTTTTGGACAATGTACAATTGGTCTCACCAGTATCATCCATTATTCGTAAATTCAGCTTTAACCTAAAAAATGGAACATAACATGAACGTAGTATAACACTATCTAAAAATAAAATATAAATATAAATGTAGTGAATTTACATCGCAATCATTGATTTTGTTCTCTTCATGCATGTACGACACCAAAATGAATCATATTTTTTAGAGAAGTCAGCGTCCATAATACCTGATGGTAAACACAGAATTGCGGCATCATTACATATGTTGCAGCTGAAATAATACCATTGTGGCTTCCATGAATCAAGTTCTATAACAGTACACATAATACAGAATTTACCAACCTGAAAACATACGTCGTTCTATTATAAAAACATACAAACTAAGATAACCATTTCAACATAGAAATAAATTTATTACAGAAAAAGCCAACAAATGAATATAATACATACCTTAGTTGATTTAATTAATTCGGCTATAGATTTCGTAGGATAATCAAGCCAAATGTCATCATCTATAGCATTTTGTTGTCTAATAGGGTTCAAGATGATGAGATGAAGCCATCGTTAGCCAAACTAAAAAATTAATAACAAAAATCCATAAGATATTACAAAAACAAAGGAAGAAGGAAACTTTCATGTAAGATCAATTAATAATAGAATTACATTTTCAAGTCTTCAAGTTCAGGCATAACAAAATTCATTATAAGCATTATTGTATCAGAAGCATTACAAACAACAATCGTATCTGTAAAATAAAAAGCTATATTAGAAAGAAAAAGATGAACATATATTTTAAGAAAATTATACAGAATATTACCATTCATAGGTTGAAGTTTTCCAAAACAAATGAGAACATAAATAATATCATCCATTGATTCTATACACTATTTTGTGAAGGACTCAACTATAGTGCTCCAAAAACAACATTACAAACGACGATCACTACTAGATACACAAAAGACATTAATAGAAGACTAAAATTATATATATCTACATATACACATATATACTGCTACACTTAGTGTTATATATATATAAAGAGAGGCATATCCGGAATATGTTGAAAACCCAAATATAAGGAATAAATGAAATTTTTACTTCAAACCAAAAAAAAATGAAAAGTTTACTATTATTTGGACGATAGAACTAAAATTCACGAGAAAATTGTCACGGAATATTCATTCAGAACCAACATTTACAATGCCAAAAATTAAAAATAATTGAATTAATTTGAAATATTAGATAACCATTGTTAAGAAGTAGATCTAGTTTGACAACATGTGGTAAGTTTAAATCCTATCCAGTTCCGGTTAGAGAACTTTGATTATGAGTTGGATTATGTCAATCTAATTATAATAGTTTACAACTACAACGTTTTCATGACTAGTCAATACTGTTGTTAACCATCGGAATAGTCTTGACAGTAACCTCTTCCGTCGATAATTTGGTCAAATTATTTGATTTATCGACAACCTAATCCGGATAATGCATTTCTGGAAATCATGCTAAGATCGAATATGTTATAATATGTCATACGAATTATTATGTTATTCAAATAAAATCCCACTAATTATTCGAACACGTTTCGATATTAGTATACACATAAATAAACATGATCCAACTCATCAAGCGTTGAAACAGCAATTCGACGATATACTAAACAACTGGCAAAATATCATGTTGACTTAGTATTAGATTGTGATCGAATGGAATATACAAAATATCATGTTGTTCAAACAAAATAGAAATTGTTTGAGAGGATAAAACATATACAACACGGAACGTGATTATATTTTAATGATTTGTAAGAGATTTTTCATCAAAGAATATCTCCTTAATAATAATAAACAAAAGCATAGCACGTTCATGAAAATATTTTTAAAAAAATCTGGCACGTTTAATAACGTAAAAACATGGTGGTTTTTGTCAAATAATTGTTTATAATTACAAAAAAGTCAAGATTCCTTTGGAACCAGTTGGAAGAACTAATTTGATATTAATATACCTAAATAATCATGATCCTGCAATAAGTTTAATTTATAAATTTGATGATCAATATAGTTGAAGCAGCAATTCCACGATACTATAGCTATACAACTGGCAAATTCAAGACAACCATACACACACAAAGGAATCACCATACATATCATGATAAATGACGATCACTTATTAGAATTACAAGTTTTTATTTTAAAAAAACATTGAATGTATTTATATATATAACTTAGTAAGGCTTAAGGCCAGGAATATTACCAGGTGGCAAATAGTTGCAATTCACAAAAGTTCCAGCAGATTCATACCTGCTGGACTCTGTGACACGCAAGCCACTTTGTGTTTCTCCACACAACTTGAGTATATTCAGCACAACGTTTGCCAGAGCGACATGTGTTTGAATCGTAGAAATAATCAGATTTCTCCTTCACCCACATTCTCACTGCTGTTAGTTGCAGACATATTATGGCTGCTCCATGCCACATATTAGGACTTATATAGAGTTTAAGCTGACGTTACTTATAGAGTTGAGTAATAAAACATCTGCCAGCTATTTCTTGACCACGCTAATACAGTTGTAGTAGTTGCATTTTTAAATACGCTCAGTCTATTGGTCACGAGGTTCATTGTCATTTTAAAAAAAAATTTAATGTATAGGTTTTAAGATAGAGAGAGGAGTTGGCAGACAAGGCCAAGAGGCATGCTGATTATAAAGGTACGGATGAATGTAAATATGAGCACGATTGAATAGAGAAGAATAGAGAATTGAATAACAAGAATAGAGAAGAATCAGAATTGAAGAACAAAATCAATTCATCTGAGATTGATGAATTAATCTTTCTCTCAGTTTTCTTGAGCTTCCCAATTACAGAAATCGTTTCTCTCTCTAAGAATCCCTTTCTCTGTAGCTTCCTTTTTTTCTCCTTCTCACTTAATCTTATATTGTTAAGATCGTTTTATTGTATTTGTAACAACCGACAAAGAAACGTTATTCTGTTTCAATCTCATGGGCTTTTTCAGTTGATCCATTTTCATAATTATCAAACATTCCTAACAAAAACATGGCAAAAAGGTACGATGAAGATTTATCCGTAGCTAAGGCAGTGAGAATATGGGTCGCAGAGAAGTCTGACTATTTTTACGAATCAAACACATGTCGCTCTGGAAAATATTGTGATCGCTATACTCAAGTTGTGTGGAGAAACACAGAGTGGGTAGGGTGTTCCAGAGCTAAGTGTAGGAATAATGCTACTTATGTGACTTGCAACTATTATCCTCGTGGTAATATTGTTGGCTTCAAGCCTTACTAATAACTTGTCCTAATTCCTGGACTTGTGTTTGGATTTTTTTTCAATAAATATATCATGATATGTGTAAGGTGATTTTTTTTTTGTCAACGTTTGGATCGAATCGATAAGACCCTATCCATAACTTAAAACCAACCTCTAAATTTTTTTTTTTAAGTTACCATAATGCAGCGGGTAGAAATCGAATCAGGCTGCCAAGTTATTAGCTGAATTATCCTAATCACCTGATTGAGAGTAATTCGACAAGATGATTCCTTTGTGTATGTTATTGAATGTTTTACTTATGATATAAGTTTTAATATATTGCTAATGAACGTGGATGTTTGTTACTCTTTCAATAATTGGATCATCAAAACCAATTTATAGTTTAAAACTATTTATAATTTTTTTTTCTAGTTTATTTATAATGTAGTATAGAGGAATTGAATTTTCATCTCTATATGGGTTAAACGAATTATGTATTGCAAAGTTAACAAAAAAAAACTTATCTATTGCTAAATTATAAAGATTTTATCATCAAACATCTGCTTGCCCCTGATTTACTTAGGCACCAGATGGAGAGTTCGATTCTCGCCCAACTTCAATTGGGGAACTTAGGCTATAGATCGGGCTGTTATCGATTTAATTGTTACTTTTTGACAAAAAAAAATCTGCTTTTAGTATACTATTTTTTTTTAAAATTAAACTGAATCTATAAATTTTGATCTAATGATTATTTATTAAAACAAAATGGTGGAAATGATCAGGGCTCACAGTTTTTCGCTGCCCGCACTATACGCGCCATAAACATAAAGAATGTACAGACATAAACGATGTTGAAATAATAACAGAATGTAAGAGTGCTACTTACTTCCCTTTGGAGGAAGCTAGTAAGGCCAAGATTTTTTTTCTTTTTCTTGCCAACGTTGGTAACTGAGGTATTATGAGATTTGGATTGGCAAAATCTAGCTAGAATCACACTAATCCTCTTGGCCGGCAGAGGTGATGGAGATTCACCCACCATTCGACGCTTGTTTGCGGACAAACCCTACATAACAGAGAGGAAATGTGAAGTAAGTTTCCTTGAAATTTAACCCAAAAAAAAAAAACACAGGACCCCAGTGGAAAAATATGTCGGGAGACAACCTTGGTAAATTTAGTCAAATTTTTTATTTCTCGAATACAGGTTAGATACAAATAGAGTTTAGATTTGTGTATATTTATATAAAAATCAATATTAAAAAATACTTAATAGAAAAACTCCCAAAATTTGGTTTTTGATTTAGTTCCAATCCGGGTTTGGGTTTGGTTTTTTAAATATATAGATGAGAACCCACTAGGATATATTGTCGGGTTTATTGCAAGTCCAATTCTTCTAATTTGGTTTGATTTTGGTTCGGGTTTTGGGACATTAGGACAACATTTTGAAAATAATATTCAAAATATCAACACAGATTTAAAAATCAAATAAACACGGATTTAAAAATCAAATTTCACGTTATAACGTAAGTATAATCCTAATTTAAATATAAAAGTAAATAATATAAACACATGATAAAATTGAATATGTTTTTATGATATCCGCGAAATTGGGGTCGAAATCCTAGTTTCTGTGGACCAGGAGGCATTCTTTAGATATTTCTTTTGAAAATATCTTTTCTCCCCATACAAGATAAGACTCGAACTAGTGATTTCTCATGCCCCTACCTGGAGTACTTAAAATTGATTATGTTATATAATAGGGGATAAACTAATATAACGTACTTTATTTTATAAATTAGTAGGATAATATTTTTCTTAAAAAAAATTACATAGATAACCTATTTTTTCCAAAATCTTATTTTGCCATGCACTCTTTAATTCACATTCAATAAAGTAAAAAGTTTTTCCAAGGTTATCTTCTTCTTTATGATTTTCCAGACACAAATACTTTTCTTTGTTTAAGTTTCAATTCTGGTGTTTTCTTTTTCTCCATAGTTTCTCCATATTCAAATACTTCTGTTTGCTTAAGATTCAATTATAGGTTGTGTTACAATTGAAAGTGATTGATTAATCTGCTGGATAATCATGTTATATTTCATTTGATTTAACTTTTTCCTTTTGATTCTGCAATAACGATGAAGTTTTTCATTAAGTATTGTGTTAACAATCCCTATTATACTGAACGATCAGTTCTAATTGAATTTGCATCGAAATATCTTGTGAATCGTATAGATCAATCGATCCCTACACAGATCAGTCGATCTGAACATCTATAGAAAATGTAACACTTCCAGAGAAGTCAAGACCGAACAATCTGCATAGGGACCAATTGGTCTGTATCACTCTGGAAGTGTTACTTTTTCTAGAGACATCCGGATCGATCAATCCATGTAGGGACCGATCGATCCGTGTAGGGAGTGATCGATCTGTACATTTCTAGAAAAAGTAACACTTCTAGAATGGTATAGACCGATCGATCCATGTACATATCAATCGGTATGTACCTCTCTGGAAGTGTTATCTTTTTCTCCAAATCTCACTTATCACCGGTTACTCTTTTCTTGTATAGGAATCTGATTAAATTTAGTGGAAATCGATAGTATATAATGTTAAGAAACTAAATGGTTAAGAACTTGTGAACATCAAGTTTAAAATCAAAGGTTGTTTTAAGATGATGGAACATCATACATCTAGAAAAAGATTAAGAAAATAACAAAGAACGAGTAAACAGAAAATACTTGAAAGTTTCAACAAAGCAACCGATCGATCTGTGTATGATAAGTAACTGGTCCGCCAATTTTTATTTTTTGACTTGAAGAACTTTGCCAAAAATCTGGAAGATTTGCAGGAATTCAGCTAAAAATCTGGCAAACATGCAGAAAATCTATCAAAAAGTTGGAAGATGGCAGACTTATATATAAGAAATCTGCCAAAATTTAGGAAATAATTTCTTATCAATATTTAAACTTTTCTAAAAGTTAAAAAAAAAAATTTAGATACCTAGAATATATCTATAATTTGGTCAAAATTATTTATTTTTCTAAAAGTAACTATTCTGTTTATCTGAAAATGGTAAAGTTACAATTTTTATTAGATAAATGGTATTTTGGTGATTAGAAATTGTAGAGAAAAAGTGAGTTATATAATTAATTTGAAAAATGGATTATTTAAGTAATCTCTAAAATTAAGTAATTTATTTAAGTAATTTTTCCTATATTATTTAGTACAATATATTATGTTGTTCAAACAAAATCCCACTAATTACTCCATTGATATTAATATTTAATATACCTAAATAATCATGATCCTGCAATAAGTTTAATTTATAAATTTGATGATCAATATAGTTGAAGCAGCAATTCAACGATACCATACAACTCGCAAGTAAATAATTTGAAACATATTCACTTGGCTTGTGCCATGAGTGCGTCGCATGTATTGGTTTTTATTCTTTTTTTTATTCTTTTCATTTAAAGCAATGAGTTACTAATAACTTTTTGAGATGAGAGTTCGATTCCTTTCCATTATGAGTGAAAGATTAAAAAATCTTATATAGAATAACATTTAGGCTAGATCAAGTCTTGTTGCAGCATATCTTCGATCTCTTGATTAGTTTTACCGTTATCTCTTCTATTATTCTATTTCTTAGTTTGTTTCCTATTTTCTAATTGTTTTGAATAAAGAGATATGGGCATCTCTCTTATTCCATTTTTGATTTCTTTTGTTAAACCTATCATATCTTTGATAAATAAATTATAGAACGCTTTTGTTAAGCTTCACTCTCTTAGATTTTAAGTTGAACTTTGGTTTCTTAATCTTCAAGGAAAAGACTCAATTCGGTATTTTATTGAATCAATGATTTGTTTTTATTTTATCGTACCCAAGGATACAACACTTATCATTCTTATTATTGACAAAAGTGGAGCTATACTAGAGATTATTTCCTTTTAGTCTGCTAATTAAGATGATCCAATCTAAGATTCGAATCTTTCCTATCATGTAGTAGATTAAAAAATATATTTAAACTATTGATCGGATTTTGTCAATATGCAACATGGAACACAATTAAATTTCAATGATTTGTAAGAGATTTTGCATCAAAGTACGCACGTTCATCATGAACAAATTTCAAAGAAATTCTGGCCAAGTTTAATAAATTAACTTCAACATAAACTCCTATATAACTAGATATGGCCCCGTGCAATGCACGAGTTTCTTTTTTATTAAATAAAGCTTACTATAAAATTTAGAATAATGTTTTGAAATTTTATACGTTTGTCGGTTTCCTAATTTTGATATCTAACTTATTAATAAGATTTGTCACATGAAAAATCTCGTTAAATACTAACTTTTGAAATCCAACTTAATATAATAGGTTATAATAAGATTCGACATGTAGAAGAATCCCGTTAATTACTAACTTTTGAAACCCAACTTTGTATAACAAGATACTGTAAAGTTTTTGATGGTTGAATTCGACACATTGAATCATCCATTAAAAGCTAATTTTTGAAACCCTAATTTATATAATAGGATTAGTAACTTAGAGAAACCCTACTTTATATAATAAGATCATTTTTTACGTTAGACTCAGTACTTTTTATTTTTGGATTCGATTCCTTCATATAATAGGATTTCAAATAAATATAAATATTTTGTGATATAGTTATGATTATCTTCCCTTTTTATTTTTAATTATTTTAAATAAATACAGGAAAATTTTGGATTGCTAGATATGACACGTGGAAGAATATTGTTAATTACTAACTTTGAAAAATCTTTCTTTATATAATAAGATTTTATGTTATGATTCGATTCTTTCATATAATATGATTCTTTTTTATGTTTGGATTCGATTCCTTCATATAATGAGATTTCAAATAAATATAAATATTTTGTGATATAGTTATGATTATCTTCCCTTTTTATTTTTAATTATTTTAAATAAATACAGGAAAATTTTGGATTGCTAGATATGACACGTGGAAGAATATTGTTAATTACTAACTTTGAAAAATCTTTCTTTATATAATAAGATTTTATGTTATGATTCGATTCTTTCATATAATATGATTCTTTTTTATGTTTGGATTCGATTCCTTCATATAATGAGATTTCAAATAAATATAAATATTTTGTGATATAGTTATGATTATCTTCCCTTTTTATTTTTAGTTATTTTAAATAAATCCAGGAAAATTTTGGATCGTTAGATATGACACGTGGAAGAATCTTGTTAATTACTAATTTTAAAAACCCTTCTTTATATAATAAGATTTGTGACATAGATATGATTATCTTCCCTTTTTATTTTTAATTATTTTAAATAAATCCAAAATTTTTTTGGATCGCTAGATATAACACGTGTAAGAATCATGTTAATTGCTAACTTTGAAAAACTCTTCTTTATATAATAAGATGCTTCGTTTCTAACACACACATACAACACGCACAATACAATACACAAAGAGCTCATCAATAACATATATAAAAATGAAGATGTTTAACTCTTCTCAAACCCTAATATTCTTGGCTATAGCTATTGTCTTAACTTTTTCTGTTCCTTTGAAAGCCGAAGAAGACCAGCGACGAGAAATCCTTATTGAACACAATCGTGCTCGTGCTGCAGTTGGTGTGGCGCCTTTAACATGGAATGCGTATTTAGTGCGAACCGCTAGGAGTCATGTTGGTCAAAAAAGTGTGTCAGAGTGTAAATTTTAGCACTCAGAAATTGCATCGTTCTACGGTGAAAACATGGCAAAACGCTACGATGAAGATTTATCCATAGCTGACGCAGTGAGAATATGGGTCGCAGAGAAGTCTGACTATTTCTAGTAGTCAAACACATGTCGCTCAGGAAAATATTGTGATCGCTATACTCAAGTTGTGTGGAGAAACACAGAGTGGGTATGGTGTTCCAGAGCTAAGTGTAGGAATAATGCTACTTATGTGACTTGCAACTATTATCCTCGTGGTAATATTGTTGGCCTCAAGCCTTACTAATAAAACTTATCCTTCGACGACTTGTGTTTCTTTTTTCGATAAATATATCATGATATGTGTAAGGTGATTCCTTATTTTTGTTTTGTCAACATTGGATCGACAAACTCTGATCCATAGTCTAAAACCCACCATTAAAATTCACTTTTTAAGCTACCATTATACAACAGGTAGAAATCGAATTCTGGTACCAAATCATTAACTGGATCATCCTAACCACTATACTGAGAATAATTCGACAAAATGATTCTTTGTGGGTGTATTAATGGATGTTTTACGTATGATATAAATATTTATATATTGCTAACGAACATGGTGTTTTTTTTTTTCAATTATTGGATCATCAAAGACCAATTCACAATTTAAAACCCATCTATAATTTTTTTTCCTAGTTTATTATAATGTAGTACAGAAGATTGAACGGGTTAAACAAATTTATGTATTACAAAATTAACACACACAAAAAAACTTATATATTGCTAAGTTATAAAGATTTTATTATCAAACATCTGCTTTTAGTAAACCGTTTTTTGTACTAAATTGAATCTAGAAGATCTGATCCAATAATTACTTAGTGGAAATTAGGCATGGGCATCAAAATTGGATCTGAAGAACCGAACATGTACTCGATTCGAAAAAGACTCGAACCCGACTCGAAATGCCTAAATACCCGAATGGGTACAAAATTTAGGACATGAAGAACCGGATCCGAATCCGGACCCAAACCAAGAACCGAACAGGTACCCGAAGACCCGATTTTATAGTTTCTTTGGGTATTTAAAGAGTATTCTATGAGTATTTTTTTGTATTTTTAGATATTTTCTTATATTTTTGAATTTTTAAGTATTCAAAAATATTTTTTTTTCAATTTTTAGGTATCTTTATGGTATTTTTAGGTATTTGTTTTGGTATTTTAATATTTTTAAAAATATTTCTCGGTTATTTGGGTATCTGGGTAAGTTTCTATCATGGGTCTTATATGGGTATAAATATTTTATACCTGAAAGAACCGGACACGAAAGAACCAGATCCGAACCCGACCCGAAAGGATCCGACCCGAATATCCGAATGTCCAGGGCTAAATGATGGCTTTGACTGGTAGAAGCTTTTAGATTAGTTTTTGGTTTCTATTTTTGAAAAAAAACTAATTTTTAGCCAATCATGGTGGTGAATGACAAACTAGTTTTTAGTATTTAGTTTATGGTTTTTAGATTTTGGTTTTTGGTTTTTGCAGTAAATTTAGTTTTTCAAAATCATGAATGACAATATCTTTAGCTTTTGGATTTTTAGAAATTTTTTTGTTAACTTTTTTTCCCAAATAATTAAAAATAAGACTTGTCTAATATATTATAAATAACATTAAAATATGAAAGTTTATTTTAAAAATAAAAAAATTACTTCATAAACTAAAAATATATAATATTAAAAATATATAATCTGTGCATATAAAGTTATATACACATATATAATGTTCTCCGGCCAATTATAATCATAAGTCTAACAATATACCTTTTATAATATTCAAAAGTCATTATACGAATTATATATAATCAATCGTGTGTAAAATTGAATATAAATAATAATTTATTTATTGTGTGGTTGATATGAAAAAGGGTTAGTGTATTTAATAATTCAGAAAACTAAAAAAAAAATAAGTTTTTCGAATTTTATTCAACAGTAATAGAATAATTAAAAAGAATTCTACTTTGTTAAAACAAAAAAAAAATTCTCGAGAATCCACACCAAAAACTACTAAGATTTGGTTTTTGGTTTTGGTGTTTAATTAGTAAAAACACCTTAAAAACTAGTTTTTGAGAAACTGTATTTGCAAAATCATAAATGGAGAAAAAATGGTTTTTCCAAAAACAAAAACTAAAAGCCACTTCAAAAACTAGTGCCAGTCAAGGCCAATGATTTTGTAAAAACAGTTTCTGAAAAAGTTAAAACTGTTTTTAGATTATATTATACCGTTCATGATTTTCTTTTTTTGTTCATTTGAAAATTAGGAAAAACTAGTTTTAAAAAAATCACGTTGATTTCTCCAAAAACTAAAAATTACTTTTTGGAGTTTCTAAAAACAAAAAGTAAAATGCAAAAACTAAAACCAAAATCTAAAAACTAAAATTTGAAATACAAAAACTAAAAACTAAATCCAAAAACTCATTCAGTCCTCACAGAATTTCGCTGCACGCGCTATACGCGCCATTGGTGCGCGTGGGAAATCATGTTCTAAGTTAGCTAAAATAATAGGCTTAGTGGGCTTAAGCATTAAATGGCCTTAAAAGAAGAGTAAATGGGTTAAAAGAAGAATTAGCAGGCCTTAAAGCTTTTAGCCCAATAACAAAGTCTGATTGGCCCATTAGCAAAGTCTCTCTTAGCTCTATTTGTAACATTCTTTCTCGTCATTGAATTCTCCATTAAAGCACCAGTTAAAGCACGAAAAAAACAGGGCAAGAGTCAAGTTAAATTTCAATTAAAAGTCGTGAGTAATGACTGAGGAGATACTTGAAATCGATTCAATTGATTCTCTGTAATGTGTTAGAATTAGCATTAGAACATTTACTGGGCCGAAATTAAAAGGCAAATTTAAGTTGGCCCCAAATAACTGAGTAAATAAATAATTATTTACATTACTATCACATTTTGGGCCCAAAACATCTATTGGGCCTTCTTTTCATTTTATGGTTTCCCTAATGAGATATATTGCCAAGATTTATCATAATTTTTTGGGGAGAAAATTGTTATTAAGAAACTAAAATTGATTTTAACATAAACGATTCCAGATATCAAAATACCTAATCACGATTTTGTTACAATCCAAACAGATAGAACCAGCAACAGTAAGCAGAAGCATAACGAAAGAGCGAAGAGAAGATTTTCATAATAATCCCAAATCTAAATCTTAACGGAATTACCATCCTCCTCCACCGCTTCCTCCGTAACCTCCACCTTCACCACCACCGTAACCACCACCTCCTTCACGTCTTCCTCCACCGCCGTATCCACCACCACCACCTCCTCTTGAGGAGTATCCACCTCCACCACCGCCGCTATACAAATCTGNTTGTAACCTCCCTCACGTCTTCCTCCACCGTAACTACCACCACCTCCTCCGTATCCACCACCTCCTCCGCTGCGGTATCCACCGCCACCACCACCACGGCCGCCGCCTCCGCCACCGCTTCCTCTTGACTGAGCTTCGTTAACAGTGATGCTACGTCCGTCAAGCTCTTGTCCGTTCATTCCTTCAATAGCATCCTTCATGGATTTCTCATCCTTGAATGTTACGAATCCGAATCCTCTTGATCTTCCAGTCTCACGATCGTTGATGATCTGATTTCACAAATTAACAAAAACAAAATCAGGCCAAATATTCAACCAGATTCAAAACACAAAATCAGAGAATCAATCTACAGAAGAAGAAAAAAAAAACGATCGATCTCCGGGCTCATAGAAGCAGGAAGATGAACGTACCGATTTGTGAAAAACAAGTAACAGTAACAAAATCGAATCAAGTAACATAGTAATCGAGAATCAAGTAACAGAGAAACACAAGATCGGAATCGGAACAGATCCGTCTGAGAGGATCATCAGATCACCGGAATCCCTCAAGAGTCCGATCTCTGCGTGTAACCGACCTTGGAATCAACAACTTCGCCGTAATTAGAGAAGGCAGTCTCAAGAGATTGTTCATTAGTGGCCCAAGCTAGACCTCCAACGAAGCACCGGAACTCAACATCTGCAGACGCCATTGAAAGAGAAGAGATCTAGGGTTACAATGAAGAAGATAAGAGAGAGATGTGAAGAAGGAAGACGACTAAGGATCTTAATTTATAGTGGAGTTGAGATATTAACTAAGGTTTAGATATTTTTGTGGTGGTTGAGTTGGTTTAAGTTAAAATTGGTTTAACTATGGTTAAATGTCTGGTTTAGTTGGGACGCATCACGTGACTCTTTTTTGGTTTATTGCGTTTATGGAAACGAGACAGAGATATTTTTCTAGTCCGGTGGACAAAATATCTTTAATAGAAAATGACATTTTTGTCCCTGAGTGCTTCAAGTGGTACACTCACTCACTCATGTCGTGACTCCCTACTACTCAATTACTGGGCCGAAAGTGGGTCTAATCATTAAATTAATTTAATTGGGCCGAAATTATTTATATTATTTTTTGCCCTTTCCGGCGGAAATTGTTTTTTTTAATGGAAATCACATTTTTAATCCCTTACTTTCCAGTTTTGAACTTTTGATACTCACTCACGTTTTAATTCGTTGTCATATTAATATACATCAAATCTCATATTGGAAATTCGAATCAAAATTGACTATAAACCGAACCGAATCAAATCCAATCTAAATGATTTTAAGGAAGTTTATTGGTTCTATATTTTATAGAATTGTAAATGATATTAGAACATGGCAAGTTTAAACTAGTTTTAGTTTTGGCAAGACTATTGAGCGTCTTAGACACTCCAAAGAATGTGTATATATGCCTTCAATTGGAGGAAAGATTGTAGTCTTAGTGGAAATGACTTCTCTTTAGCTTATGAAACTGAATAGATTATAAATTTAAAATTGTCTAAATGGTATTATAATTTTTTTTTTGTTTAAAGGCTTTATTATAATTTTTTTGTAAAAGTGTAATTTAAAAAATAAGTAAAGAAAGGATTCAGATTCATGTTTAATATTGATAAAAACAAGATTAGAGATTCACTAAACTTTCACCTCAAGAGCATAGGTTTACAAGAGTATAAGATAATGAAAAATGTTTTATCAAAAATCATTAAGAGTTATGAGATTCTCTAATTGTCAAAATTATCAAAAATCAACATAAAGTGTAATTGAATAAAGATCCCTAAATATATGAATATAAAAAAAAAGAATCTAAGCTCAAACTAAAATTAAATCAAGAACATAATAGATGTACTATATATTGTTATTTAATTTTCGAATTTTTTTTGTTAAATATATATTTTTTAAGTTTCTATAAAATCTTAGGTAACAATTCCCAAAATCTATATCTATAACTAAATAAAATCGATCATTTTTAAAAAAATTTGGCCTTTAAAAAAAAAAAGATGTTGACAGTGGGATTTGAACCCACGCCCTTTCGGACCAGAACCTTAATCTGGCGCCTTAGACCAACTCGGCCATATCAACTTTGCTGCCCATCTATAAATTTGGTTTTATATAAAATATAAAGTAAGCTTTAAAACAAAATAAATGTAGGTTCTACCGAGAATTGAACTCGGGTTACTGGATTCAGAGTCCAATGTCCTAACCGCTAGACCATAGAACCAATTTGTATTAGCTTCACATATAATTTAACGTAACCGATTGCAAACCATTGGCTCTANATTTGTATTAGCTTCACATATAATTTAACGTAACCGATTGCAAACCATTGGCTCTATTTCTCTTTCATTGCTTCTCCGTTTCTCCGAGCTACTCAAATTCATCGTCTTCACCAATGCTTCTCCACTGCAACTTTAGCTATACCTCAACGATTTCTCTCATCTCCTCCTCTCTCCACCGTCAAGACAATCCGGAAGAATCACAAAACACAGTAATTCGTCGTCGTCACAATGCTAAATCCCTTTCTCTATATATCCGCCATAATCCAGACCTGAAGCTTAACAAGGACATTAACGAATCTCCAGAAACTTTCGTTTCTCCTTCGCAACGAGATGTAGTAGACCAATCGAAGCTACTAGAGCTTTCTCTAGTTACTAGAAGAACTCCACAGTTTCCTGGTTCTATTTACGCTCAATCTGCTTCTGATCCTGATGTTGCTTCCTCTCTTCCTTCACTTCGTAAATTTCTTGGTTCTGATGGTGATGATGATGGAGTTAGTGAGAGGGAGATGATAGTTAAGGCGCTTGAGATTAGGAGAAAAGTTACGAAAGAGATTATTAAAGAGTCTTTAGTGAGGAAAGGTAGATTTGGGATTACGTATGCTACTA
>OVAX01000696.1:0-46962 GCA_900406405.1 Lepidium africanum
TTTCTCGGTTAAAGTAATTCCTCGTACTCTTAACTATAAGGCTGATAATCTGGCGCGTATCACGCGAAAATCACTTATAGGTTATCCACTGTAATATTCTCACCTACTTGGTGTTCTAATATCATAAGTTGACAAAAAAGAAAAAAACAACTTTACATATATATTTATAATATTATAATATAAAAAAAGTAAATGAGGGACAATGAAATAAGAAAAACTCTCGTATTTGTATCAACTCTTTAGACTAGTAGTAGTCAAGTCACAACTAAAATAAGACATATATATACTGAGGTCGGTTAAAGTAAAAACTAATATAATATGTAGTAGATAATTATCCATTTCATAAAAGACTGTCGTTGTATAACTTCTAATGCAACTTCACGTCCGGTGCGAATGCATAAACGCCAAATTAAAAATTCGTACGCTAGAAGGAGGGGTCGAACCTCCGACCTTGTGGTTAACAGCCACACGCTCTAACCAACTGAGCTATTCCAGCTAATTGGTAACTCTCACAAATTAAAACAAAATATACTGTATGCCTTATTTTTCTTTCCTCAAAGATCAAAATTTAGTATTCCCTTCAACCACAAAATAATAAAAGAACAATAACATCAGATATATCAAAACCAAAAACATATCAGATTGTCCAGATTTGCATCGACAATCCTATAAACTACTCACTGATTCTTCTCACTCGAGAGTTTGAATCATTTCAGGGAACAAATATATATGAAACAGGGTTTAAATTCAATTCTGTAGATCATTACTGGTACTGTTACGGATCCTCTTCATTGCTTGCTTGTTATTATGCATCCACACTTTAAAAACTTGTCTCCTCAGATTCACCGTCCTACAAAACTTATCAATCTCTTCTTCGTCTTTCTTCTGCATCCTCCACCCTAATCCCTCTGCAAATTCTTTCATCTTCTCCTTTTGTTCTTCATTGATCTTTGTCCTCACTCTCTTCTTCTTCTTCATCATCATCAAATGTTTCCCATCAATATTCCGATGACTAAGATTCTTCTTCATATCCTCGCTTGACGACGAAGTCCTCCGTCTAATCTCACCCATTGGATGCATTCCACGTGGCTGCATCGCCTTGTACGAACTGCTACTGCAGTAAAACGCTGGAGTTAACAACTCTTGTTGTTTACTGTTCCTTTGTCCGTACACTTCTTTCCGGTGGAAGCTTCTGTGGCAAGAACAGGCCGCGCATTTTAGCGCCCCGAGCGTACCTTCTTCTCCACCAGCCATGAACTCGCAACATCCGTCCACCACGTGTCCTCCAGTTGAGGCCGCGTGGTTCTTCTGACATTCTCTGTACTTCGATGCTTGTTCGACACGTGTCCTCGGTTTTTGGTTTTCTTTCTTGATCGGAAATGGAGTTATGATTGGAACTGATTCAGGTTTGGCTTCTTGATCAGGGAACGGGTTTGTATGTGGTTTTACTTCTACGATTTTGTTTAAGATCATTGTTGTGCAATTGATTCCATTACTTTTCCCTTCAAGCTCCATTGTAAATCTGAACCAAAAGAACAAAACTTTGTTAAAATTTAAAACTTATAATCAAGCGTTCACTAATCATAATGCATGCACAAACTTAGTAGCTCGAGATCAAATCTGATGACTTTTTGACTCACCAATAAAGGGTTACAGAGAGTACTCTTGAAGTTAATATTGAAGAAGAAGATGAAATAGAAAGAGTGGTAATGAGATTGTGAGTT
Organism: Lepidium africanum; assembly: GCA_900406405.1. Classification (NCBI taxonomy): domain Eukaryota; kingdom Viridiplantae; phylum Streptophyta; class Magnoliopsida; order Brassicales; family Brassicaceae; genus Lepidium; species Lepidium africanum. Next base: position 1,725 of record OVAX01000696.1, read on the forward strand.
TGTTTCCTATCACCCATCAAGGTTTTTCTTTTTTTGGGGTCAAAATAACCCATCAAGATTAGAATTCGCATGAAAATCCAACAAAAATATTGATTAAAAAAGTACAAACCTACTAGAGAGAGAGACTGTTGTGTGTGGTGGTGCCTCTTAATTTCGAGACATTGTCATATGTTTGTTATCTATTACAACCTGCAACAATGGTCCATATCCCATTATTACAATTATTTTTCTCTATTTTTCCTTTATGTGATGATAATGGTATTGGTGTTAACTAATTAATTTCTGTCTCCAATAAAACACTTGCTTAGTCAAACTGTTACCTACTATTAAGACTTTCTGAGTGGGGAGAGACATTAAAACAGACTTATTATGGCTGTTTCAATTAGTTATTTGCGTTAATTTTCAATTACAAAATTTTCAAAAACTTTAAGCATCACTTATTTGAAAAAAGAGGGAAGTATAAATTATGAATTTAATATATCATTTTTAACTATAACGTCTATACACTTTCAAAATCTTCTCAAATTCTTTATCAGGTTAAAATGTTGTAATAAATGAGTTAATAATGTTGTTATCAACAGTAATGGTATATATGGTATTGGATTGGGGTTTTGCATGGTGTTTAATACAGTATTAATTACTGTAGCTTCAATTTCCCATACAAATTAAATTAGGGTTTTAAATATATTCTACTCAGTTTCATTTGCTTTGATGTTTTAGAAATTTTTTTTTTTATATTAGTTGATCTTTTAAGATTTCTATGCAAAAATTATTGTTTTTTTAGTATTTTTGACCTTCTGAATTATACAGATTGATTTGTAATTGGTTAGATTATTTTGAAATTTGTGATAAAACATGTTTTATTTAAATAAATTACAAAATTTAATGATTAGATTATTTTGGAATTTGTGATAAAACATGTTTTATTTAAATAAATTACAAAATTTAATGATTTCTTAAACTGTATTAAAAAACTTTAAAAATCAAATATAGTGAAACGAAGGCAGTAATATAAAAAGCTTTAGCAATAACTAACTTAAAGTTAATCATAGTGTTGAGAGAAGACATACACTTTAATTTTAACTAAATATCTTTTCAAACTTTTTTTAAACAATTAAAATAATGATAAAAGAAATTAATTTTACTTAAAATTTCTACATTATATAGTCGTTTTTGATTAGTCAACATAATGAAAAATATGGCTAAAACTAAAAGTTATATAGAAACATATGCAGTGAAAATTTAAAATAACATTAGCATTAAAACAAATTATAAATTTCAAAATGATAATAAATATGAAATAGAAAGAGTATTAAATAATTTTTTGGTGGGGAAGGTTGAGAAATTAAAGTGTGAAAGAATGAAAAGCTGGTCCACATAAGCAACAACAGAACCTGCAATTTTATTTATCTCCCACATGCCTCATGTCTTGCTTTCAGATTTCAGATTCTTTGTTTCCCACAGCTGTATTGCACTTTGTAATGATCTTCATATCTTATTTAGTTAGTTGCTAAGAAATCAATGAATATAGATTTGCCATAAACTAAATTTAGGAGGTTAATTTGTTAAGCGTGTGACATCCTTCAACTTTCTTAATATGAGTCAATGGCAAAGAAGGATCATATACCCATTTTGCAAGTGGTGCGCCTAAATATGGCTTCGATGTTTTTGCATTAACACATGTGGAGTGACAAGATTAGATCAAGGCTTTCTATTTAATTTATTGGGCCAGTTGGGATTTTGGGTCAAGCCCAATACAAGGCGGATATAAATTAAGCCATGCTCTCACGGTTCAGGAAAATCCAAGCAAAATGAATCCATGGTCCCAAAAATCCACTCTTATCCATGGTCCAAAATTTTTACGAGTCTTGCACTGAATTTTCTGTGTTAATCAAAAAAACCCAAATAAAGATTGCCTTTATTTCGGATTTTGGGCAAAAAATTCGTCCAAGTGATTTTTTTTTTCTTTTGTAATTTAATTCTTCAAGTAAAAAAAAAAGAAAGATAATAACCACTAATTCAAAAGTTCAATATAATCCTTATAAAAAATTTAAATAGTTTTTGTTTGAGCCGGATATAGCACAAGTTATTTGGATCTTTCTTTTTTTTAAAGAAGAGGGAAAACAGACAAAAAACTCTTAAGGTTTGAAAGATGAAAGTATGAAGTCAAAGATAATGCCAAGTTCGTATTATTGCTTAATGCGTATCAAAAAGCAGATCCTTTTTCCGAAGGACCTTTGCCTCTATTTATCATTGATATTCGTTCATCATGTTATTTGATAATAATAGTTCATTTAATAAAGAATATAGTTCATTTGATATTACATGTTATTTGTTAATAATATAAGTTATTTAATATCACTAGTTATTCAATAATTACTATAATTATATTATGATTTTAAATTTTTTTACAAAATTATCTCGTGCTTTTTTTTATCGTCTGAATATTATTGATAGACTAAAGTTACAGATTGCAAAACAAAAATTAAATTAAAATGGGCCTAACAACAGCCCAAGAACCATTTGCCCTATCTAGGAAGGGTCGAAAGCTTGAGTGGCCACACTAGCCCTCTTCGGTGAAACGACAAAGGAGACATCGCCGAGTTGAGATTGCAAACAAACAACAAATAGATCTGCACCACCTAAGTTGAAGAACATCACAGAAAACTGATTCAGAGAAACACCGTCAATTTGTTAACTCGAAGACTTCAACGCCTCAAGATTCAAACTTTGTTGTCTTGAAAATTATCCACATGTACTATAGTAGCACCTGAAAAATTACTTTCGTAGGTTAAGCAGTCGACAATAAAAAACCCTAAAGAAGGAGTTGCGGATGATGGTGAGGCACATGGATTGAAGGGCAGATCTAGAGAACCATAAAAACAAAGGAAATGATTATTAAGCCCCACAAGAGGAAGAGGTTGAGTAAGAGTAAAAACTCTAGCCGATCCGGGAAAGCAATGACAGAGCTGAGGAAGCCTCCAGCGAGATACTGTCGATCACCACCTTCCTTTTGAATGTAAAACTAAAAAATCTCTGTGACCAAAAGCCAAGATAAAAACAAAACCAAAGAAATAAAATAAAAAGGGAAAACAACACCGATGATCGGAGCTGAGGAAGCCTCCCGTCGCCACCCCCTAAACTAAGGCGCCAGCTGGGGTTTGCCCCGTTGACTCTCTCTGATTTTTTTTAAATCTTAGACGATGATTATCTCGTGCTTTAGCACCGATTAAAAAATCTAGTGTATATATATATATATATATATATATATTGTAAAAAACGTAAAATCATTACAATTTCCATGTTTCAAATTTTCCATTTTTATGCCGAGGATAGGTGGCCCAACGGTAGTGGTCACTTTACAAATCCTTAGCACCGGGATTCGATTCCTCCCACGATAAAAAGGGAAGGAAATAAATGGATTTTAGGATATGGGATTTGGTTATGGATTGAGCCTTGTCGATCCAATTATACAAGTACAATCTACTTTGTAACCGCCTCTATGATCTATAAATAGAGGAGCATATCCTTTGAAAGGGAGATCAGTTTTTTGTCATTACACACTAAGCAATACAATTGAACTCGACATTCTTACTTTTGGCAATCTACTTCTTCTTGATATTTATCAGAATCCTTGCCCATCTTCCCTCTATAATCTCAGAGCTGGATTTTGTACCTTGTGTTAAATTCTGCTTGAACAGTTGGCGCCGTCTGTGGGGAAGACATTGAAGGACTTCTTTACATAGGAGAAAGAAGTGAAAGTCAGCGAGCCAGGATGGCAGAAAATGAAGTCACCATCAACTCACCAAAAAGGAGGGATCCTAACTTCCGGGAACAATATAATCTGACTCTCGGATCAACTTTGAACTCTATTTAAACTCGAGAAGACAATCGAGAGGAATCTTGAGAAGTCACTATACTCCCAAGGCCACCTACAGGGCCATCATCGCACGAGACCATGGTGCGTAACTTGATAGTACAACACGAAACAACAGACCGAAGAAACATCGAAAGATTCGACAGACTCGAGTCTAAGGTAAACGAGAGTGGCCTTCCATTCGCACAAACTAACTGGCCAAACAAGGAATTATTGGCCAGCGTGCAAAGGAATCAATTCGGAAACATGTCGAGTCCACAACCCAAGAGAATATGTGATGCAACACACCCCAGTGTAACAAGTACCAGCGATGTTGGACGCGGCAATCGTCTTTAGGATGATGGAAGATATGAGGTCGCAATTTCATCAAGCAACCAGCTCGGCACCAGAGATTGGACGAATCTTAGCACAAGCTCACAATTCTCCATTCTCGCCGACATTGAAGAGAGTCTCAGTAAACCGAGGACCGAGACTACACTGTCTTTCGTATGATGGAACTATCGACACATTGAAGTTCATTAGTGCATTCAACGTCATGATGGGTGGAATAAGTTACCATCCTGATCAAGAGGATGCAGCATATTGTCAACTCTTCGCTGAGAACTTAACCGGTGACGCAGTGGTGTGGTTCACCAAGTTGCCTCATGAACTCGGTGACCCTGACTCGCCGTAAATCGGCCAACCACAGTCTCATACGCCCTTAGTAAAGCAACAAGGCATGCAGAGTATGTTGAAGAGAAGCAGATCCTCACAACAACTTAAAAGGCTCAGCGATATTCATGAACGAAAGAATCTAAGGAGGAGTACCATGAATCGAGACAACATAACTATATGGGAAAAGCAAACTCGGCTACGGCTTTTCGAGTTGGAGAAATCGACAGTCCATCCCACAAGAAACCATTCAACAATACCTACAACTGGAACGAGTATTGTGCATTCCACAATAGAACAGGTCATTCGACCTCAAAGTGAAGAATTACTTGCCGAGAAGTTCAGCAAAGGAGAGTTGAACATCTCGGAAGAAGAGACTCAAAACTTTAAAGCACAAAGGCGAAAAGAAGCCGAATTGCGAGATGCAGCTTACAAAGCGGCAAACCATGATAGTGACAAAAATCTAAACCACTAAGGCAAGAAGAGGACACTATCAAGTCGGGGTCTCCGACAGTTCATGTCAACGTAATCATGGAAGGAAGATAATTTGTGATGACTCGATAAGGTCAATAAAGAAGTATGCACAAAAGGTTGTAGCTGCAGTCAACCTCGAACCAACCGCTCAAAACCTAGGAACGATGGACTTGAAAATAACATTCACAGCAAACAATGTTGAATGAGTATGTTTTCTGCATAACGACCCACTAGTTGTCAAGCTTCGAGTTGCCGACTGTGATGTATCTCGGATACTTATCAACACTGGAAGTTCGGTGGATTTAATCTTAAAAAAACGTTGGATAAGATGGCACTACCAGACGTCAAACTCAAACCAGTAGATAGAACATTGACTGCATTTGATGGAAGTAAAATTCATATGATAAGAAGAGTCAAACTAGTCATCCGAGTAGTTGGAATTACGAGGTGGATCAAACTTTTCGTGGTAAACAAACTACTGATTTACAAAATAATCTTAGGAACACCATGGATTAATGCGATGAAAGATATTCCATCAAGTTATCATCAATGTGTAACAATTCCAACTAGTGAAGCAGTTTACACGCTTCAAGGAGATCAAAAGATGTTTCGGACTTGTTTCATTACCAAAATGAAACTACAAAATAAGTCATGTATGATCACGGAGACAGTCAGTGGCAAAACCATCTCGGAACCTACCATTTTAGAAAAGCCTGATCAATATACTATTGAGTTCGTCAACGTCGACTTAACAGACTCAGAAAATTTTGTGAACATTGGAGTTGACTTGAGCAAGCCTATCCGAGATACATTTATTCGAGTTCTAAAGTAAAACGTGGCAACATTCACATGGACAGTCAAGAATATGTCTGGAATCAACCTGAAGGTAGTAAGCCACAGATTGAATGTCGATCTGACATACAAGCCAATCAAGCAGAAAAGGCAAAAGTTGGGTCCCGAGAAGACGAAAGTCGTGGTCGACAAAGTCAAGAAGCTAACGGATACTGGATCTATTATCGAAGTACAATATCCTGAATGGTTGCCTAATCCAATCGTAGTCCCAAAGAAAAACGTGGCGAGTATGCGTGGATTTTACCGACTTGAACAAGGCTTGCCCAAATGTAGCTTCCCTTTACCCAATATTGACCGAATTGTAGAGAGAACAGCAAAAAACAAGCTTCTCTCATTTATGGACGCATTCTCAGGATATAATCAGATCAGGATGCATCCCGACGATATGGAGAAAACTTTGTTTATAACAGAACGAGGAACATATTGTTACAATGTTATGTCATTCGGTTTGAAGAATGCAGACGTAACTTACCAACGATTGGTAAACAAGATGTTTGCCGACCAACTCGGTCTAATAATAGAAGTCTACATAGACGACATTTTGGTCAAGTCACAAAAAGTTGAAGATCATGTAGATCACTTAATGTGTTGCTTCAAAACTTTAAACGAGTATCAGATGAAACTTAACCCAGCAAAGTGCACCTTCGGAGTAACATCGAGAGAGTTCCTCGGTTACATAGTCATTCAAAGAGGGATTGAAGCAAATCCAAAACAGATCAAGGCAATCCAAGAGCAGTCTTCACCAAAAAACAAATGAGAAGTCCAACGGCTAACTAGTAGAATTGCCACATTTAATCGATTTATCTCTCGGTCGACAGACAAGTGTCTTCCGTTTTACCAACTATTACAAGGAAACAAGACTTCAAGTGGGATGAAGAGTGTGAAAATCCATGCGACGTCACACGCGTCCTTGTCGATACGAGAAGCACGGTGAACCTGATATTTAAGGAAGTATTGGACAAACTTGCGATCCCAGACGAGGAGATAGAGTTCACATTGTCGTCTTGGCCATTAAGAGGGTTTGACAGAAACTCAATGTTAACTTATGGGACGGTGAAGCTACCAATCCTCTTGGCTGGAATGACCAGATAGGTCAAGTTTCTCGTAATGGACAGACCAGCTATCTATAATACTATTTAGGGTACGCCCTGGATCCATACTATGAAAGTTGTCGTCTCCACCTACCACCAATGCGTAAAATTTCTAACCGAATGAGGACTCTTTACTCTCTGCGGAATCCACACGAATGGCCAGAACATGTTCTATCACCAAGCACAAACAAAATCAGTTGAGTGGTCATGCATGATAGCTAGCGAAGCAACCACGGCCACTCTCCCACTTAATATTTTACAAGATAGCCCAAAAAAAGAAACAAAAGAAGTAATCTGTCTGGACTCGGATAAGCCGGACCACTACGTCTCGGGCAAGAATTGTTTGTAGCCCTGCGTGACGAGCTCATTTCCTTCCTCAAGCAAAATTTGTCCACATTCGCATGGAGTATAGGGGATATGTTGGGGATACACCTGAAAATTATTAGCCACGAGCTTAATATTGACCTAAAATACAAACCGGTTCAGCAGAAACGATGAAAGCTCAGACCTGAGCGCGCTCAGGTAGTAAATGATGAGGTTGATCATTTCACCAAGGCAGGTTTTATCACTGAAGTCAGGTACCCAGAATTGGTGGCCAACCCCATCGTCGTCAAAAAGAAGAATGGCAACTGGCGAGTCTACGCAGATTTCACCGACCTCAACAAAGCCTGCCTGAAAGACAGCTTCTCACACCCACACACTGACTGGCCCATCGAATCAACCGCAGGGAACGAGTTGATGTCCTTCATGGACGCTTTCTCGGGATACAATCAGATAAAAATGAACGCGGCCAACCAGGAAAAAACTGCATTCATCACCGACCGCAGCACTTACTGTTACAAAGTCATGCCATTCGGATTTAAGAACACTTGCGCCACCTATCAAAGGATTGTCAATAAAAAGTTTTTCTGGGCAACTTGGATAAACGATGGAAGTATATATCGATGACATGCTCGTCAAATCCCTGAAAGCTGAATCTCATGTCACCGACCTCACAAAATGCTTCGACATGCTCAACACTTACCAAATGACACTTAACCCATCTAAGTGCACTTTTGGCGTGATCTCTGGACAGTTCAACCCAAAGCAAATAACTATGGTGCTTGACATACCATCCCCAAAAAATACCTAAGGTGTGTAAAGGTTGACAGGACGGATCGCCCCCTCAATCGCTTCGTCTCGCTCTCGACCGACAAGTGCCTACCATTCTACCAACTTTTACGAGGAAACAAACATTTTATTTGGGAAGAATACTGTGAAGAGGCCTTTCGACAGCTCAAAACATACTTGACGACGACTCATGTTTTATCCAAGCCAGAGGCTGGGAAACTTCTATACCTACACGTCGCGGTCACCGTCACCACGGTTAGTGGGGTGCTCGTTAATGAAGAATCAGGGTGATCAGAAACCAATTTTTGATATCTGTAAAGCTTTGGATGACGCGGAGACACGATCCCGGGCAACCGAGATGGTGGCGTTGGCAGTAGTAACCGCGGAAAGGAAACTACGTCTGTATTTCAGGTCCCACACTGTCATTGTCCTGACAAATCATCCACTGTGAACAATCCTTCACAACCCTTATCAATCATGGCGGTGAACCAAATGGGTCATCGAATTGAGCGAATACGATATCGGGTACAAGGGATGAACCAACGCCAAATCTCAAGTCTTGACAGATTTTATCATCGAATTGTCCCTGACACCACAAAATGACTTTCCGCCAGAACAAACAAACAGGTGGACTTTTTACGCCGACGGCTCAGCGTCTTATCACGACTCGGGGATCAGAATCCAGCTCAAATCTTCGACAGGGGAGATACTATAGCAGTCTTTACGCCTCCCCTTTCCGATATCCAATAACGAGGCCAAATACGAGGCTCTTCTCACTGGGCTAAGTCTCGCAAAAGTATTTAGCACACAAAATATTCTTGCCTTAGTGGATTCATAGCTCGTCGTTAGCCAACACAATGAAGAGTACGTGGCCAAATGCGAGAGAATGGCCGCAATCCTAAAAGTAATCCACGAGCTTGCCAAAGAATTATTTACGTTTGAGCTCGTCAAAATTCCCCGCGGCGATAACACCTCAGCCAACGCACAAGCAGCCGTAGCTTCCACGTCAGACTCGGCACAGCGCCAAGTTATCCCCGTCAAATGTATTGAATACACAAGCATTGAATTAACAAAAGAGCAATGTCTCGTCATTAACGAAGCCAAGGAAGAAGAATTGAAGAACTTACAGAATAACGAAAATACGGGCGACGAGGATTGGAGGAAAGAAATCAAAGCCTATATCATGGCGGCGAAGTACCCTCAGATAAATGGGACGCAAGAAGACTCAAAGCTAAAAGTGCCTCATACGTGGAAGTAAAAGGCAACTTGTTTCAACGAGCGGCGAATGGGGTCTTACTGAGTTGCATCAACGGCGAAAAAACCAGCGCGTCACGGCCGAGCTCCACGACGGTGTCGGCAGGAACCATTCCGGAAGACAAACACTTGTCCATAAAGTCTGAAGCGTGGGATACAACAAGCCAACCATGATAGCCGACTGTGAAAAATACGGCAAGTCATGCGAAAAAATGCCAAAGACACGCACCGCTCATACACACCCCATCCTAAGAGCTCACCTCGTCTGTGATGCTTTACCCGTTCATGCGTTGGGCCATGGACATAGTCGGTCCCTCCCCACATCAAGATAGATTTGCTTTCTCCTCATCATGACTAATTACTTCACCAAGTGGGGCGAGGCAGATTCTTTTGCCAACATTCAAGACACCAATGTACAAAGATTTGTCTGAAAGAATATCATTTGTCGTCATGGATTACCTTATGAAATTATCACAGACAATGGCTCACAGTTCACCTCGTCTCAAGAAAGTTTTTATGCTCGATGGAAAATCCGTCTCAGTAAGAGCACCCCGCGGAATCCACAAGGAAATGTGTAGGCTGAGGCCACGAACAAGATGATAACCAAAGGCATTAAAAACACCTCAACGAAAAGAAGGGACGATAATCCGACGAACCCGACGACATCCTATGGTCGCATCGCACAACACCTTGAAGGTCAATTGGTCGAACACCGTTCTCTCTGTTATATGGCATTGAAGCAATGGTACCAGCAGAGGTAAACGTAGAAAGTATCCGCCGACAGGTGTCTACACTTAACGAGAAACTTATTCAAGAAAATATCTACGATAACCTTGATGACCTCGAAGAAATTCATGATGTAGCATGTCTAAGAGTTCAACAACACCAACAACAAGTGTCCAAGTATTACAACAAGAGGGTCAAACAGCGAAGTTTCATCGAAGGCGGCCTCGTCATGCGTCAAGTGTTCGAAAATACAGCTGAAATAAATGCTGGGAAACTTGGCACTAACTGGGAGGGCTCGTATAGCATTTCCAAGGTTTTGAAGCCTGGTGTTTATGAACTTATGACGATGACTGGGAAGATGGTACTGACAAGTTGAAACGCGAACAACATCAAGCGTTTTTACTACTGAAAACCAGTGACATCAACAACAAGGCTCTCCCACTTCAGTCCTTGCACATACTTCAAAACTCACCAACGACGACGCCATCGTAGAGCGCTCCTCGGCGACGTATCCTCCTTTTAATTTACATATCATGAATTTGTAACTAAGAACTACGTCTCGCTTGATCCCTTCACAGGATACGTAGGCAGCTTTTGGGTGCAGTTATTATATAATATATAAAAAAAATCTTTTTCTCCCCAAGCAACGCTTGCCTCCCCTCGGTAAAATTTTCTCTTTGGCATAAATTCTCTAAACCGGAAGCCGAGCCGAGCGCTTCCATTGGCTATACAGGGTAAACCGAACCATAACTCTGTTCCTAGAAAGCTTAAGTTAAAGCCGCGTATACCACTCGCAGCATGCACCACATGGTAAGCCGAACCATAACATCGCACCTATTAAGCCTAGAAGCCGAGCATGATACTCACCTCGTCACTAAGGATAAGCCGAGCACCGAGCCCGCTCTGTTAAAAGTACGAGCAACACACTTAGATAAAAACTCTGTCATTTAATTAATCACCTAAAAATGTACATTCTTTAAGCGTAATTGCGCCCAGAATCGACCAAAAAACAAAAAGAACTACCGACAACAATATCCAAAACAAAGGTCTGGGCGACACAAAAGTAAAAGATACAATCTATGCGAAAACACCGCATATCCCCACACAACTTGTCGTTGCCGAGAGGGGCAAGGTCCTCGTCTGATAGTTTTGAAACTAGAATTACCGAAGTATGAGCCACATATATCACCAAATTTTTGCTCAGCTTCGTCATTACGACCCTCGGCATGGCCACACCCATCTTATCCTTCATAAATTGGACACAGCTCAGAGTTCTCGACGCTTGACAATGCAGAAGAGGTGAATCCTTCTCCCGCAAGGCACGGATATGCTCCTTGACACGCTTCAACTTTAAATTGAGCAATTTCCACTCCTCACCGTGCAGAGTACGGTCAGCGACGACCTTGTCATGAACCAGACGAACAGCCTCGTCACACCTTTCAGAGATGGAGAGATAAAACAGACGATTCTCCTCGGCCTCACTCTCTAACTTGCTCACCTGGGCACATAATGCCTTAACCCTTCTCCAGGTTCCAACCGCTGTTTCCTCTCTTTGGCCAAGTCACGCATAACATCAAGCACTTCTACCTCGGCGTTACGACACCTCGTCTTATACACGCGCATATGACCGTCCTTATCACGAGCCGTAAGATGGTCGTCGTACCATTCCCCAATTATATTGAGGTTACAAAACGAATGTACAACCAACAGATAGAAAAGAATGAGCACAAAACGGATGATCCAAGAAAATACCGAAGACTTAACTTTGCTAATAAAGTGGCGTATCGACAAGGAAGTCTCTCTCCAACATCGAAACTGGCTCTGGCATACCGCACATCGTCCCCTTCGACTTAAAAAGGAGTTTGCGGACCGCGTCATGATCGTCACCGAGGGGTTTCGTTCCTTTATACTTGAATGAGATATCATAGTTTGGGGCCCCCTTACTCGTCGACGAACCCTCAAACCTCCTCATCGAAGCAGCATCCACCTTCAATGTAGAATTCTTACTCCTCTTCGGTGTCGAATCCTTAGTTCTCTATGGCGTGACGTCTCCAACACGAAGCATCTTTCTGGTACGCACAGCACTAAACTGCCCACTATCCTCGAAAACCCTTTTCGAGTTCTTCCTTCGCAACATTGCATCTTCCCTACTCTGAGTCGAGGCCATCCTTTGAGGAGTAGACGAAGACGAAGGCCAAGGCGAGGGAACAGCCAAAGCCTCACCAGAATCAACCACAATCTCCTCGGCTTCAGGCTCAGCCTCATCAGGATCTGCAAGTTCGTCACAAACTACAGAAACCGGCTCTAAATCAGTATTATCGGGGCCGAGTATAGCCACAGACTCTGCGAAAATTGCCTCGTAACTCGGCATGTCACCCAATCTTTCCATTCACGCCCGAGAAGTTACATAAAATCCTTGTCAAAAAAAAAAAAGGAGACGAGTCGAGGCCAACCTCAGTACATACTTTCTCGTACTCTCTTAAGATCTCTCCTAACTCTTGGAGTATGGATGTCCGGCCACCGAGCACAGCTAAGCTGCTTTATCCTTCTCGCGTCGTCAAAACAGTTTGAGGATAATCTCTGAAACCTGGAGGATGCGGCGCTACACAAAAAAAAAAACACCACCAAGTTAGAAGCAAAAATAAATGACGAGGCTCCACAGGAGCATTAGAGGTCTTACCGGGCTTGGCATTACAGACAATCAGATAATAATGCGAAGGATTAATAACTGAAGCGCTGTCTATTCGAACAAAGAAGTAATGATCCCTCCAGCCGTTTATCTTGCTGGGAAAATCGTTCGATATCCCGAAATCATTTTTGGCGGAGACATAAACTGTACCGTCCTTCTTTGGGTTCACAGATAGCCTTTTTACTTCCTCAAAGAAATGGGTCGTCACATTCACTCCACACTTTGCCCCCAAAATTAAGTATGCCACCATATTCTTCAGCGGTGCTGGGGCCAACTGCGTGAAGACAATATGTCGACGCGCACAGTAGTTGACAAGAAATACTCGTGCAGGCACATGTAACTGGGGCTTCTTGGTGGGACTAGGAATCCGAAACCGAACCGGCAGTTTTATACCACATTTGTTAATTAGTCGTCAAATCGACTGCTTGGCACTTTTAGTTGGAGGCCAATTCAACGACCTCAACCAACTCCAAGTCTGCCAACGTGTCGCATAACGAGCTGGCCCGTGTTCTTCCGAAGCAACCGACTCAGCGTCAGAGTGATAATCCTCAACACCCAGTATCTCAGGCCCAATATCTTTCAAAGACTCAAAGTTGTTACCAAGTGTAGAGTCCTCGTCACTGTCATCCGCGCCCTCGTCATTTTTGGCCATGACATTATCTTCGTTGTTCACCTCATCATTGACTTCATCGTCGGCCTCGTCATTTTCGGTTGCGATGATTGCTCCATCATTGGCCTCGTCATCGAACTGGTTAAATATCACCGACCTAAGAAGCATACGTGCCCGGCACGTGTGGAAGAAAAACTGTACGACATTCTCCTATAAAATGGGAGACAAATCGTCAGCGAGAAAAGGCTTTGGGAACAGTAACTTCCACCTAGATAAATCTTACTACTTAGACAATTTTATGTAATAGACGCGCTCATGGCATTACACTTTGAACCCGTCCTCGTCACTCTTAGTCCACGTCATTCTTAATCACTCAATAAAACGGGATCTTTTAACCTTCCAATTTACTACCGAGTTAAGTCCATACAAATAGTATGGTTAATTTTCAGAGGAAAAAAAAAATTTCAAATATACTTTTTATACAAATTTCACTTTCAAAATGAGTATTCTAAAAGGTGGATATATCTGACCTATTCAAAAATTTTACAAACAACATCTCTTTCAAAACTTGATTAATGGTTCTATTAATTGACTTGAAAGAAAGATAATTAATATTCGTATTCTTTTACTTTACGAATATTAAGAAAGTAAACAAGTGTAGGTCAAACTTTTTACATACTTAGCTAATACATGTAACTTTCTTAACATTATCTATAGTAATTAAAAAAGTCATTTTCAAGGTTTCTAATTAGCATAAGTAGAATTCCTATATTTCGTTGACCCCAACAATTGTAACGAATTGTCACGATGGATACGTTCCAATCAACGACCATTTTAATACGAATATAAACGAATTGAACAAAGAATTTCCAGGTAATTTCAAACCAAAATGATATTAGGGTCAGCTATTAAACTTCAAATGATTAATTATGTACTGAGGTCAAAGTTAACTTTCATTCTATCTCTTTCCTATATAATTACCTCTTATTTCTGTCTCTCTTGGACACGACTTTTGTAACCAAAGAAACAAGACGAAAGATCGTCTCACAAGTAACACCATTCCTAAATTTATATATGATGAAGGGCGTCCCAAATCCATCAAACCAAATGAAAAACCAAGATCTTGTTGAGGTATTTGCCCTCTGGTAGATACTTGTGACTGTAAAATAATTTCAGAAACTTTCGTTTCGGAAGAAGTCCCCTTTTAATGCTTAATGTGTAGTCGTAAGATGCTTATGTTTGCATAATGAAATGTGAACAATTAAAAACTCTTGAGAGCCTTACAGGGTCAATCAATTCAGCTGGAAGAATGGCCTCCAATCACAGCATCACGAAATGCCAAATGGTACTCTATAGCCTTCCACAACGTGACTGCCGTTGTTGGTGCGGGGATTCTTGGTTTGCCTTACGCACTGTCAGAACTTGGATGGTACAAATTTCTTAAATATGAAGTTATTCTTTAAAAGCATATAAACACAAATTTGCTTTGTTTGCAGGGGACCTGGGGTTGTGGTGTTGATCCTATCATGGGGCATGGCGTTTTACGCCCACTCCCAAATGATTGAGATGCACGAGATGTTTGAAGGACAAGAAGGGCTTGATATGCACCGTTTTCTAGGCCAGGCAGCCTTTGGCAAAAAGCTTGGTTTCTTCATCATCGTTCCGCTACAACGTCTTGATGAAATTTGTGCGTGCATAATCTATTTGGTGACAGGAGCCGAATCGTTAAAAACGGTTCATCAACTTTGGATCGGAGAAGACAAATGCACAAAAATGAATATTCGACACACTATCATTATCTTTGCCGCTTCTCAGTTTGTGCTCTCTCTTGTTAAGAACGTCAACTCCATTTTTGGTGTCTCTTTGGTAGCAGCCGTCATGTCTGTAAGGTAACCAAATCTCCTCCTTTTGCTTCAAACATAGCTTATAGAATGTCTCACAAATGTCTTGGTACTTTCCCACAGCTATTCCACATCTGCTTGGATAGCTTCATTGACAAAGGGTGTCATAAAGAATGTCGATTATGGCTATAAAAAACGAACTATCGTGGTGCCATTAGCCTTTTTAAGTGGATTGGGGCAGATAGCTTTTGCGCAAGCAACGATTCCATCAAAACGACCCATGTGGAAGGGGGCCATTGTAGCATATATAATTTTAGCTTTCTGCTACTTCCTTGTGGCTTTTGCAGGGTTTTACACCTTTGGAAACAATGTTGAGGAAAACATCCTCCAATCAGTCAATAAACCCAAAGGACTTATCATTACGGTCAACATGTTTGTAGTCTTACACCTCCTAGGAAACTACCAGGTATACCAAGAAAAGCCTTAAAAAGACTTATCAGTATTAGTATATGTAACTACTACAAAACTTGCCTTGAAATTGCTGTAATATTGCTTTTCTAGATGTATGCAATGCCCTCGTTTGACATGATGGAATCTGTAATGGTAAAGAAATGGCAATTTCGTCCGACAAAAGTTTTACGCTTTAGCATCCGCAGCACTTATGTGGGTAAGTCTCTATGATTTGCATACATCAATCTTTTGCAGAGAAAGACTAACTTGTATATCACAGCCATCACAATGGGTATAGCAATCGGTTTACCTTATTTTAGTGCGTTGCAGTCAGTTTTTGGAGGATTTGTGTCTGCCCCGTTCACATACTTTGTAAGTGGAATAAATACGTATTCTGCTCATAAACATGTGGGATATTAGACTATCTTCAACAAACCATAATCTTCTATTTCAGGTGCCTTGCATCATATGGTTGATTCTAAAGAAACCAAAGAAATTTAGTATATCATGGTGTACTAACTTGGTAAGTGGAAATCATTTTTGCCAAGACTCAAGTGTTAACCATGGTAAGCTAGATGAACTGGTTATCCTTATTTTTTTCAGGTATGCATCATTCTTGGGGTTCTCTTGATGATCACTGCAACGATTGGGGGATTCGCGGAACTATTTAATCAGATTGAGAATAATGCTCTACCTAACACTAAATGCACAATCATCTGAAAAGTGAATTCAACGGAGATTTCCCGACCTTTTTGAATGCGTAATTTATCTAAGAAGACTCTTTGATTTCTTGTCCTTTGATTTATTAGACTATCTTTTGTTTATATTTTCGACTGGTTTAGTCGTATGTATATAGGAACACTCTGCACTAATTAATTTTCACTGTTGTGTCACAAAATCATAAGTTGTGGACCGGTATCAAAGCTATCATCATATATCTCTTTCGGTGGGAATTTTCGATTCAATCTGATTGCCCATCGCTTCTGATCATTTCTTCAGATTATTTGATTACTCCGACCAGCTGATCAAACTTTTTCCTTCTTTATTAATCTGTTCTTTTGATCGCTTGATTTTCATGATCTATCGATCCACTTCTTTGGTTTCCTCTACAGTACTCTCACTCAACCTCAGGTATGTGAAACTTGGAAGAGAAGGAAAGATAGGATCAGCCATGTTACTAAGATTTATACTAAAAACAGATCTAATCTAAGGGGTTCGGGTCCAAAATATAAACCTAATTACCATAACTCATATACTAATAATGCCTCTAATATAAACTAACAAGTAACTGTCTTTTATCCTATCTAATTATATGTATGTCCGCAGTTATGTAGGAGTTCAAGTTTCAAGTAGAGCATGAATTCTACTTGACAACACTATAAAGAAACAAATCTAGTTACTATTAGATTAATTTTGCTGTCCTGATCAGAGGAAGTCAATGGCAAAAGAAGGTATTGTTATTAAATTCATTACCAGTCAGGTGCTATTTGGTCTTACGAGCCTCGATTAGCCTCCACATGTACCAAGAACCAACGGACCTAAAAGGACGCCATTTCTCACAAAGCTGCTCCATTTGCAATGGACCTGGAAGATCTTTTAAACCATAAAGATCTTTCACGCCTTTTCTCACACCAAGATCTCCCACAGGCAAAACATCAGGTCTATGCAACGAGAATATCATGAACATATGAACAGTCCACACTCCAATTCCTTTAACCAAAGTTAATCGATCGATCAGCTCTTCATCGCTCATTTTCAAGATCAATTCATCGGAGAGCACGCCGCTTGTGTATTTCTCAGCTAGATCGTGGAGGTAACTAGCTTTTCTCCCGGAGACACCGATCTTACGGAGCTCAACGGCGGAGAGAGAGATAACGGATTCAGGAAGAACCCCTAATTCTCCGCCATTGAATAGAGAGAGAAATCGATCGTAGATGCATTTCGCTGCTTTTGTGGCAAGTTGTTGGTAGAGTATGGATCTCGCTAAAGAGAGGAACGGAGGATTGCTTGAATCGAAAACCGGAGGATCATTGTGCGATTTTATTAAGGCTCCAAGGATTTCATCAGAGCTTTGTAGGTGACAGAGAGCAAGATCAACCGCCGATTTTGACGATAGAGGAGGAGATGCGGTAATAACGACTCTCGGCGACGAATCAAGAACATTTGATGAAACTTTCCGGATTTTCCTAGGACGGAATGTGATTCTAGAAGATGAAGCAGAAGTCTCTGACTCCGTACAATTACTGGCAGCGATTAAAGAACCCGGAGACAACGAAGGTTGATTCACAGCCGTTAGGGTTTTACGAAGAGACATACTGACGGCGAAAACTGGTCGGAGATTTCATACTTGAGAGATTTTTATCATCTCGCGTTAATCATGGCATGGCCAGTATGCTTAATTGGGCCTTAAGAACCCTTGCTCAGCCCATTTTCTAGCCCAATCGCACTTTAACCCGATGATCAAACCTAAAGAACTGTAAGATATTATCATATGTTACAGTTGAATGACGACGACCAAATAGAAAAAAACATAGTAAATGGGATTTTTTATAAAAAAATGAAGTGATCGTGCAGAGATAGATTAAAAGCTGGTAGAATTAGTACAAACATGTTGCAGAATCGGTTCAGTAAAATCGTAAAACTAATAATAAAAAGAAAGAAAAAAAAATGAAAATATTCGATAGAGCAGATATTGACACGAACAAAAGGTCAAAGAAGAGGAGAGTAAAGGACAAAACGACGGTCAAAATATAAAGGAGGAGAAACAGAGCATAATACGACAAAATAAGTTCATTAAATCACTACAATGCTCTGATCCAAACTGAAACACAACAGTACCCAAACCCACATTGGTACGATCAGAATCTAATCTCCCAATTCGACGATCAGATTTCACTCTTCATTATCAAACAGCTAACCCCCAAAACTCAATGCAATTTTTTTTTCTTTTTCTTTTTATTATATTATTCACCAATAATAATAATTAAAGTCTCAGTTGTGAAATTCAGGGACTCAGGTGGAACTGAAACTTCTCCGTTCAACTTAAACTATATACATTAAAACAGTTATATCCTATGTCTATATTTTTGGTCTCCGTTTTTCTTTTGCCCATCTTTTGTAAACAACAATTATTTTATTTTCTGTATGTCATAATTACATCACTGTGTGTGTTTAATGTGAAATATTATTCATATAAAGAGTAAATCAGAGAAATTTTCCATTTCAAGAAGGTTAAAATTTTCGAAAATATAAATAGAAATGGATTTAAAAATTGACCAGAACGGTACTTTATAGATAAACCATAAGTTAGACCGTCGCTATCAATAACATCAGCATCGTCTCTCGATATACACTTCTTTTTTTTTTTTGGTTTTTAAACATTTTTATAGCTTCCTTAAAATTAGACATAATTAAATAATTAAACCACATGGAAATTTTTAAGAATCTAACGTTGTTTTCTATTTCCATTCATCTAGTAAAGTCATGGACTAGACTTGCCCTATCCGCCACATTAAGCCTCCACGAAAGGAACGGAACGCCACCGTGAGAACCGTCAGAATCACTGTTGTTTGCTCCTCCCGCTCCATAATCATCCATGAACCTGATCTCGTTTGCCGGATAGTTACACGGAACCCTCTGCGTCGTGTGATGAGTCCACGAAGAACTATTATTGTTGTTAACAGTGGCAGTATGGTAATTGTTGTAGCCTGAGTTGTGATGTCCATACTGGTCGGTCGGTACCGGTGCAGCTCCGACGACGGCGTTCCCTAAAGCCACTGTGGTTCTTCTCTCTTCCTTTTTGAAACGAATGCCGCATGCGTTGCATAGGGACTGCAAATTCCAAAACCATCCATATCATTTAACCATCAATATCATTACATTTACTGTTGTTTCAATAAATATAGCTATAGAGAAATTGAAATTTTCAAGAAGTAATAAAAAAGGATGAAATTAGTGTTTTATTTGTTGATTATTTAAAAGGAGTCGCATACTTATTAAAAATCAACTACATTCGAATAAATTTTGCATAAACAATCATTACTATTATTCAATGTTTCTTTTATTAAATTAAGCTAGAGAGAAAGGGATTTATCGGTTGTAGTGAAAAAAACTGATAGACAAATATTCGAAAAAAGGGATGAACTGTCATTTTTTGTTGTCGTAAATCGTCGTTTTATTTGTTGATTACTTGATAAGAATTAAATCGCATTTGAATATAGTAATAAATTAGTCACCTTAGGGCCTCGAGGACCATTCCTCCATAGTGGAGTGGAAGTAGTGTCGCAGTTGGCACATCGTCTGGCGAGAAGAGAGTCACCACCGCCACCGCCTCCTCCGCCGGAACAACCACGGGATGGTTTGTTAGTGGAGAAAGAAGAGACGTTAGAAAACGGCGTCGTTTTAGAGTTGTTGTTTTTGGTGTGAAGCAAGTCCCAAAAGTTGGAGATGCAAGAAGAAGCACCAGAGGAAGTAGAGCGTCTGCGTTTCTCGTCTTCCTCACAAAGCCTCGTGGAAGGAGTACCGAGAGAGAGCGTGCAATCAACGACGGAGGAAGAGTGATGATAGTCCTCGCCATTCTGCTCAAAAACGCCGCCGTTTTGCATGGAGAAGACCATCGAGTAAGAGCCAGCGTTGGAGTTGTTATTGTTGTAGCAGCAACTTTGGCTATGGTGGTGGAACATCCCGCAAGTATGACAATATTGTCCCTGCGTTGAAGTGTTGTACGGAGTCTGCATCATTGCTCTCACACACTTGTCTCCGTCTCTTTTGGTTTGAAAACCCTAATTAAGTGTGAATTAAGAGAAGCCAAAGAAAATAAGAGGAAGAGATAAATGAAGTTGCAGGTATGAGGTTGGAGTGAAGTGAAGAAAGGAGAAGAGGGTCTCACACCTATATATAGAATCAGACATGTGTATGTGCTTATATGCAGGTTTCTTTTAAAGCGAATATTTAAAATCAATAGAATATGTGGGGACGCAGCTTTTTACGAAGTTATATTAATAAATATTATCATTTATTCACGCTTAAATGTTCCAATAAATAATACTCGAATCAATATATAGCTAAAACAATTGACAAACACCTTTGTTGTCCAAAAATATTTCGAACTCTTTATCTTGTTTCTATATTTTAATTTCAAGTAACACATACTCTCCGTCTCTTAACAAATTATGTTCAAGCTAGACTACGATAATTAAGAAAATTATAATATAATTTAAACTATCTTTATATATGGTATAGTTAATATGAATAACTAATATGGTTAAATGAAGAAAATAAGTGAAATTCTTTTACATTGAACATATATTTTAAGACAAGAAAAAAGAAATTAACTCATCATTTATGGAGGAACTAAAGTTATAACTTTTAGTAATTTTGTTGTCCTTCAAATTTGCTATAAATGCTGTTTGTAAATTTTAAATTTCTTTAACATTTTTTCCGTTAACAATTACATTTGAACCTTCTTATTTACAGTATAAATTTTATTATTATAGATACTCGGTTTTTTAGTTCGGTTTGGTATTATGGTTTTTGATTCTTTCAGTTTTGAAATTATGGTAACCCAAAGATACAGACTAAAATTTGACTCGGTTAAGGTTTCGTTCTGAAAAAAATGGAACCCAAATAATTTTGAAATAATATTAGTTCAGTTCTAAATAGTTAATTTCTCAAAAAAAAAACAAAAAGTAATCAGATATCCAAAAATAATATGGTTACTTGTAATTAAAAATAACCGAAACGTAATACCAGTTAATTTGAGTTTCTATTGATATGTTTTTGTTGTTGGAACCGAACTGACCTTGATATTGAACCAAAACAATTATTTTCCAGAAACCGAAAAATATTTAATTCAATTAGGTACTCGGATCTTCTAAAATTAGAGCATTTCAATAACTTGAGATATTTTTTGCGTGAAAAAATTGTGTTTTTTTGCTGTCGTATGTTCTTTTTTTTCTATTCGAATGGGGTTTGCTTGCTTTTTTTGTTTTATTATTACATAACACGATAAACAATAATACTTAAATTTCTTCAGACAGCCAAGTAAAGAATATATATATATATATATATAATAAGTGTCTATTATTCTACTTACATTACACATGCCTGCTTTACATAGAATCTGTGTGATTGTGTAAATAATACACTCAATTAAAATATACCTATTTCAAGTACGTAATGGAGGTGATTAGCTTTAGACTTAGGATACTATGATATGGAGAGACACACGTTATATAAAATATTAATAGAAGATAAAACAAATGTTATAGAAAATGTACAAGTAAACAAATAACCAAAGGCTCTAATTATCTAAACTTCAAATTGCTACACACCAAGCTTAATATGAATATATTTGGTAAAAAATGGTGAAATGAATGCATTTTTTTAGATGCTTTGTAATAGATTAGAGTTTGGTTGACCAAGGAGATATTATAGATCTTATGAAAAAACATACGACTTTAGGACAATCAAACCAACTACTCCTGTTAATTCAATATATCTTCTTAAAGTAATTATTACGTCACTCACACACGAATGTTTACTAGATCTTGAAGGGTTTAAAATTGTCGATTATTGTGGAGGAACTCACTGAAACAAACAAAAAAAAATAACATAGAAGAAGAAGAAGAAAAAGAGCGTAATTTGATGATGTGATGTTGATGGTCTCATTGGAGAAGGGTGGTCAAAATTTAGCCCACGTGACAAGGGGGAGAGAAGAGGAAGAAGAGTACAGTCATCACTGCAAAAAATCTCCGATCACGAGGCTCTCTTCATTTAAATTTATTTATTTATTTATTAATTTTGTTTTCTTCCAATTATAAACCTCTCTGTCACTTTCCGTATCTCTGCCCTAAAACCCTGAATCTCACGCGCTTCTGTTCAGTGGCGCGTGGGATTGATTGTCCTTTGGTTCTTCTCCACATCGCTATCACACGTTCGATATCTGGCTCAGTCTTCATTCATCTCATGTGGTTAATGATGATCCATGATGATGTAAATAAAATTGAGTTAGATTTGGTTATTATTATTAGATTTTGCTTTGAAAACTTGTAGCTACCTAGAGTCTACTCTATTTTTGTCGTCAACGAATACTAGTCTTCGTCCCTATAAAGCCTTTTATGGATTTGTATGGTGAAATGCTTTAACAACTGTTAAACTCCTTCATTTTTCAATGTGGACTCTGGAGTTGTTGATATATATAGCTTATAGGAGAATCGTTGGAAATACAACCTCCGCTCAAAACTGATCGGTTGCCGTGGAACAGACATATTTTCTTAAACAACATGCAATAACTGTATAATTATAATTTGTTTTAAAGTTTGAAACAAATTTGTTTCTTTCAAAAAAAATTATAATATAATATTTCTATCATAACAAAGATTTAAAGAAGAAAACCATTAATATGTGATCGTATGTTGGTTGACAAAAAAAGAAAAGTGATCGTATGTTTAGTCTAAAAATTATTTAAGCGATAAGACATTCTATAGTGATTTTTTTTTTCTACAATTGGATTTATAAGACTAATTTATAACACAAATTTCATTAACTATAAACGATATTATAAATATTTTATTTTTAATATAAACAAATATTATATTTGTTACATGTGATATTGCTACAAGTCTGAGGAAAGGTTTAGGAAACATCTTATGAAACTTAAATAATATATGAAGTAACTCTTGTAGTTTATATATGAAAAACTAAGATACCAAAAATAAAAATGAGAAAGAGGGAAATTAAAATGTTATCAAAATGAAAAAGAATTGTTACACAGCGACCAACGACACTTCATATGAATGCGGTTAAGCCTGTTTATGTTTTCCTCTCACACACTTCATTCTTACACTAATGCATATTAAGCTTGTGATCAAGTTGATTACTCTTTTATTGGTGTACATAGCGTCTATATACACGAAAAATATCATACTTCATAGTCATATAAGCATCATAAATATGAAAAATTACAGTCTTACTGGCAATTATCTAAATTCATGGTAAACATGAAAGGTTTAGATGAATAGGAATTGAATGAGGTACAGGACAATATGATAAGAAAATCACCTAGATAAATACATGTCACTCTGGTTTTATATAATTGCAGAGAAATACTTCTTTCAAGCTTCACAATGAAATGGTACATCCATTATATTGAAGATATAGTACAATTGGTGATACTATTTGAAACAGACATATGAAAAACAGAAAATTGAGACAAATATCGTTTTAAAATAATAGTTGGCATAAAAAATTTGTAATAGAAGTTATTTAAAAATTAATGTTAATTGATGCTATTGAATTAGTTGAATAATGTAATTAGATACTAACTAATGTGTAAATTTTAATTTTAATAATTATTCTAAAATTATGAAATAACATATAAGTTTTTTTTTCGTTAAACATTTATATATTGCATTATTGTAATCAAAGTTTACAAACTGTTTCAAGAAATGTGGGCAAGAATTATACAAATACTAGTCATAATCAGAGTCGAAAACAACAGTTTTAGCTAAATGATCAACGATTAACTTGTCTCGATTTGTGATGGAAACTTATGGAGTGAAACATGCCCTTTCAATTCAAGACCATGTGTAGATAATGAGACAACCGTATGTGATGTGAAGGTCCAACAAGAGCGGTATGGATCGTGAGATTCTCCCTTTCAAATTCAATGTTACAATAGCCTAAACCCCAGACCATCTGTATTGACCATAAGAAAGCTGAAAGTTTAGCTTTTTCAATAGTGGCTCGTCCCTGAAACTTTCCCATACCAGCATGTAGAAAAATTCCTTGATCATCTCGAATAATCTAACCAATACCAAATTGACCATTTCCTTTTTGTGAGACATCGTTATTACATTTGACCGAGCCACAATTAGGTTTTGTCTAATGCATCTCCCTGTCATGACTGTAAAATAATCGGTGATTGGAATGTGTAAACGCCATTTCATTTGAAAAAGGTTGAGATTTTATTCATGCTTGAGTATTCGTTATTGTTAGACTTATTGTTTCCTATGTGGATATGTGTGTCTTGGTAAAAAAAAAAACTATTACAGCTTTTCCATAGTCTCCAAATAATCCACAGTGGCAAATAACAGCGTAAATGAGAATAGATATCTTAATTTATCATGAAGTGTTTGCAATGGATCTCCTAAAATATGTAGTGGTACCCCAGTTTGGCGCCATGCGGTAAGGGCGTATGGGCATGAGAAGGAAAAAATGTTCAGTCAGTTCATTGGTTGTACAATACCGGAGGCATCACAATACTTGGCCTAAGTTTTGTCGTTGTAAGTTTTCTGCAAGGCGATAGCATTCGATGCCAACATCCATATAAAGTGTCTTAGCTTGGGAACAACATTAAGTCTCCAAATCTTTGGGCAATATCAGGATGATCTGCTAATGGTGGTCGGTGGAAATGACTATCTCCAAATTATTGCCAAGTGATATTCAGATTTGACTGTATACGAGCCACTGGGTGTATAATGCCAAATATAAGTGTCTAGTGTTGTTGGCGCCGAGACAAATGTTTGCAAAATGTACCGATGATCACAAGCGTCTGTCATTGAATTTAATTTTTCTTAATCCCATTGTCCTGTGTTAGGGTTAATCAATGTTGTTACCTTTAGACGTGGATTAAGCAGTGGTAACAAGCGAGGTGATCTAGGAGGAGACGTTGGTAACCACATATCGAATCCAAGTAAAGTGTGTGCTTTGTCTCATATGCTTTCTTTGTAGACCGTTTTGTAGTAGTTCAGCTCCATGGAGTAGCGAAGCCCAACCACATAATTTTTGGCTACGACTCGTTAGGTGTAATATGTCCGTATGTGGGAAATAACGTCTTTTATATAGAATATAAAATAGTGAGTTTGGGCGTTGAAGTAATTTCCAGACATGGTTAGCTAGCAAAGCTTGGTTAAATTTTGATAGTTTACGGAATACTAAACCTCCATCCCTTTTCGAACTTGTAATCTTCTTCCACGATACCTATGACATTGCTTGATGTGTAGAAGTTGAATCAACTAGAAATAAGATACCAACTTGTTTATTATAGATGTTATTGATTCTGATAATTGAAAAATTTTCATAGAATAAACCGGTAAAACATATCCCACTGCTTTGATCATCACCTTCTTCCCAGCGTGAGATAAATAACAACTCTCCCAGCCACCTAATATCTCTTTAACCCTATCTACAATGTATTAGAACATAGCCGCTTTATTGTACAAACTGTTCGGGTAACTTAAGATATTTGCCTCCCCCACCTATCTTAGATATCCCGATCAAATTTTTAATCCGCTCTCGAAGACTGTGGTGTACCTGTGTACCAAACGTTATAGTAAACTTTTCAAGATTTATAAGCTTACCTGAATGGCGTGCATATGCACCAAAGATTTGGTGTAATTTGGTTGCATTATCACTTGTACTCGGGTAAAGTATAAGGAATCATCCACGAACATCAAGTGAGCGATGATCAGACCCCTGCGAGAAATTCGAATGCCACTAATATCTCTGTTATGTTGTGCATAATCCAACATCGAACTAAGGACATTGGACTAGAGGATAAAGAGGTAGGGCAACAATGGGTCATCTTGTCTTAATCTGCATTGTGGTCGAAAATAACGATAAGGACTACCGTTGACCAGGACCGAGAATGAAATTAAATGCAAACATGTTATAATCCAAGTTACCCAACGGTCACAAAAACCTTTTTTGCGTAAAACATCCTCCAAAAACCCCCATTCCATTCTATCATATGCTTTACCAACGTCGGTTTTGATGGCCATATATTATGTTGAGACTCTTTTGTGAAATTTCAAGTAGTGGAACAATTCATTGGTAATCAACACGTTGTCGGTAATAGTCCTCCCATGAATAAAGCTGCTTGATTTCTGGATACAACCCTAGTAAGCATCGATTTTATACGATTAACCAAGATCTTGAATATAACGTTGTAGCTAACATTACAAAGGCTTATAGGATGAAAATTAGTCATCGTCTTAGGTAAGGATACCTTTGAAATGAGATAGAGATGGATATGGTACCACTCTTGAGGCATGATGCCAGTAATAAAAAACTTTGTACCATTTTCGTTACCACTGGTCAAACAATTTGCCAATGTTTCTGGTAAAAGGAGACAGTAAACCCATCTGATCCTTGTGCTCGTGTTGCACCAATCGAGAAAATAGTTGTTTTAATCTCTATCTATGTATCTGCAAAAGTTAGTTTTTCATTTGTATGTGGCTTCACTACACTTGTGACGTTAGAGAGTATATCATCATGTGAAATATCACCGCCTGTGGATGTAAACAAGAAGGTGTGAAACTATTCAACAACAAGTGAGATTGCAGAGTTACCCACTCAAGGAGATGTGAAACTGTGAACATAATTTTTGTTATTGTGTTCCTTACTCGTCGGGTTCGTGTAGAGGCATGGAAAATTTTGGTATTCGAATCTCGTTGTAGCCAATTATTCCGGCTCTTTAAACACCAATAATTTTCATCTTCTCAGATTGCCACCATAAGATCATGTTGGATTTTCTTGATTGTAGATATGTCCACATTTAGAGAATTATTCACATCATAAAGTTCACTCATGAGGCGTCAGACTTCCTGACCACAATTCATACAATTGTGTTGTTTCCAATGTGAGATAGCTTTACGGCATAATTTAAGATGATATTGTAAATTTCCATCACCATGATTCCAATTATAAGCAATAAGGGTGGAGAATTCCAGTGAATTGTGACATCGAGAATCATAAGTACACAATTTTTCGACCAATGTCTGAGCTACTTTGTATATGTATAACCCCTGGTCGATGATCTAATCCATCCATGTCCAAGTATTGTACATAAGACGTAGGATACTGTGATAACCACTCTTGGTTACACATAGCTCTATCTAACCATGACATGACAATATGACCATGATGTCTCCCTCTCCAAGTCATGTTATTGCATGTGTATGGTAAATCCTTAAATTAATAGTTTCTCACCATATTTTGAATGCTTGTGAAATATTCATAACTCACGTATAAGTCTCCAACTTTCTCATGTGGTTGTAATATATCATTAAGATCTCCACATAAAAGCTAGGGACCATTATGTTCACTATTAATGCATTCTAAGCGTTCATATAGATAATGTTGTAATTTCCGAATTGGATGGCCATAAACAAATGACAAATAAAAGGAATAGATACTTGTATTAGCAAAGCAGCCAATAAACCTTTCCCCAACATAAATAAACCTTACAGACACAAAGTTTTTCCACAACAAAGCTAAACCACCCCCAATATCCTTAGGAGACACACATTTTACATTATCATAACCTAATTGAAAGGCGACGTCACGCACCACATCATCGGAATTTTTCATCTCGATGAGGAAGAGTATGTCCGGGGAATAACGACATACCATTCCTTTCAGGCGTTGAACTACGATGACCCTCTCAAACCCCAATAGTTCCAAAATGTTGTGTTCATGGCTTCTCCGGTTGCTTCTGGCCCACCGTACCATCATCCATGTTAGTTGGCGGAGAGGCTGCTCCACCTACAGTAGTCGAACTCGAACATCCTCCCTTAACAGCAGCAATTGTAATCCAGTTGGTGTTGTCAATGTCATGAGATTGGCGATAAGTACGTTTCACAAAACTTTCCTCAAAATCTTCTCTAGCTCTTGTGTGATGATAATCAATTCTCTCAAAACACTTAAAAGTATCATCACTGTGAGTATCCGGCAGAGTCTCAGCCTTGCGTTTGCGCTATGTCGGTATAAAAGAAGTAGAGCCAGTCGTGTCTTCACCAATTTTTGGCTCATGACCGCCAATGTTGGTATTGTCCGGGTTTGCGTTATTGCATCCTTTATTAGTATCTAATGGATCATCATCTTCGTTATCATCATTAGATGATGTTGGCCTTGGGGAAGGTAAGTCACAAACGTTCTCATCATGATCTAACATACCACAGTGATTGCAATAGCTGCGAAAACGTTCGTAAAATAGAGATAGAGTGTGTACTTCCCCTCCAAAACGAAACAATCGATTGAACCGCAATGAAACTTCCACACGAACTGACATATAGTTTAACATTCTTATATAATATATATAATTTTAAAATAATATTTGCATATTAGCAATATCTTTTGTTCTTTAATTTTCTGTGAATTTTTCTAAATAAAATGATTAAGATGATTCAACTAATAACTCTAATATTAGGAGTTTGATCCCTCCCTACTATAAAAGATTAATTAAAAAGGATTTTTGAGAATGAATCTTAAACTATAAATGGGATTTTGATGACCTAATTGTTGGGGAAAAAACTATTTTTCTCTAAATAATAACTTCGTATCATTCATTTAACGACCGGCCTATAATATATCTGAAATTTGGGTACAAATGGTTGTCATACAAGCTCCGTCAATTGTTGCTTTAGAGTATTCTATATCATTGAATTTTTTTTTTCTTTTATATATGCGAACTTTGTTATTCACGAAAAACTTCTCCTACGATACATAAATTATATGGAGAAAACTGCATTATTGACTTTATTATTAACTCATAAACAATCGTTGTTAATAAATTTCAAATAACAATTGTTTCCAAACACTCATAGTCCGTTTTAAAACAACTTTTCAATGACTATAAATAAATCTAAAACAAAATTATATTAATGGTTGATTTTAAACAAAATATTGATCGGTAACAAAATAAATATATTAAATATACCCAATCAAACTAGTTAAATTTACTTTCTTTTTGTTATCTCTTTGTGTTTGTGTGTAACAGTGAATTTTGTTTAAGGATACAATTTTTCATTTTTTATGGTTATGCTATACATACACTTTTTTTTATGTTACCTCAATGATCACATAATTTGTCTTAATTATGAAAGATATGGGATGTAAATCAAAATCTCGTTTCACAAAAAATAACAAATAAACGATATACTATATATAGTAGTACTTATCAACAAATATATGTTACAGGATAAAAACTCATACATAATAATATTCAATATTTTGATGTGAAACATAAACGTATAAACAAAATAAATCCATAATAGTCTCGTTAGGATCAATCACTCATGGTCGTAGTATGGCTGAGTAACGTATCCAAACCCCAAGAGAATCCAATTCCTGGTGGGGTTTTTAATAAAGAGAATATGAAGTTAGAATCATAATGACAAGAGAATATCCATGAAGATTTGGAACAAGTTTTTTAGAGTAACAAGAAAAATACTGCATCAAAAGAAAAGCTAATAGATTAGAATGTGAAGAACCCAAAAGATAAAGGCAAGAATCCATCTCTATTCAAGTGAAGTACCTTCCTTCAATCATCAAACCAACACCCCCCAATTAACCTATGCATGAACCATATTATAATAATTATTATTATTAGTAGTAGTTTCTAATAAATATTTAGCACATAAAATACATTGAGCAATCGAGCTAAACGATAATTAAAAAAATGGTAAGAAATAATAATATAAATAAAATTAAAAATTTCGTCTTTTGTTATTGCTAATTTTTATCTATTAATTCTTAGAAACTATTATCTAATATATATATTGAACTTAAAATTAATTTATGTTTTGTTAGGAAGAGGGAGATTCTGCACTTGAATCTTTGATGGGTCAAAGAAGGACTCTCTAAAAAGGAAAGGTCAAAGAACTAATAATACTCCCCATAAATTTGATCTTGAACTAGTGAAAAGAAGAAACAAAGAAAAAGCTATTTGGACCCACCTCTTAAATCATTATACCTAATAGTAATACCACATGACAACTTTTATTTCCCTCTATATCCAAATTATAATGATATGTTATCAAGAAACTTATCTAAGTTGGATGAATAAAAAGACGGTTTGTAACACAAATTCTTTGAAATTTATTCTATGTGAGTTCAGTCGTTGTGCAATTCTACAATTACTTTGTCTTATCTAATTGCATTTTTATATAAAATTAATATTTTAATCGAAAGATTCAGATTTTTGATCATATTCTCTTAAAGTCTAGAAAAAGTTAGAAAAATTCAGACCTTGTAAACAAATAGCTAGAATAAGTTTTCAACCAATTTAATTTAGCCAATTACATTTATATAGCAATTAACTTACAAACAACGACGTAATCGATCAAAACATGCAGGAACAGTGTAGCTATTTTATACTCCAATTAAGCTTATCTTATTGTTTTTTTTTATATTTGGAAATAAGCTTATCTTATTGTTTCGCAAGCCTTTATTTTTCTTTTGCTAAAGTTGTTTCACCATCGCAAGTTACCAATCAAAATTCGTAACATTTAAAATTTTTGAAATTCTATATATATATATAGGATATAAAAAGGTGAAAATCAGATCGTCTTGAGATTGCCGAAACTTAGTTCGACTAATGGGACGACCACCACTTTCCAAAAGATGCTCTGTCGAACGTTTATATTAATACAATTTATAAGTCTAATAATTGTACGTAATCTATATTTATAGTAATTTGCTAAACTCGAAACAGAAAAAACCGTGATTCTCCCGAGACACACTGCGTTACGTTTCGCCATTACATGCAACGCAAACCAGACTCTCGCCTCACGCGCTCCAAAAAGTAAAAACCAAACGGCTACAAGGAAAACAAAAAGAGGAAGGGAGAGAACGGCACGTAGTCCAGGATGGGATTAATAAAACAACACGGAGTTTGATGGATGAGGCAAAAATGCAAATGATGATGATGTTGGCTTCGGTGGATTCGGTGGGACCGACAAGGTTCCAAAAAAGTTTCGCGAGTTCCGAGACACAGAGAGAAGATCGTATTAATTTGAACTAATCTCTTTTGTCGTTAATCAGGATGCCACGTGGACGGAAGCCGGGAGATTTAATTCTCCGCATGCATGCATGTAAAGCCATCAAATGATGATATCACTAAACAATTTAATTTAGAATAGTATAGTATTGGTTTAGGAGTCGTCTTGGTCACATTAATAAAAAAACGAGACATTCCTCAAAAGTTACAAAACACGACTGGAATGTTTTCACTTCTCTGCCCTTTTGACGGATTCTGCTTTCTCCTTTTTTTTTTTTTTTTTTGAAAATTCTGTTTGTATGGTATGCGTTCTTAAAATATGTAAAAATCATTATAGGGGCTAACTAAGGAATGCTTTTCTACTTCTTTTTAATTAGATTTTATTCTTCATAAATACTCTATAGCTACCTGGTCTATAGATTACAAAACAAAATAAGGTTATAAACATTAAATTAATATCGAAATAGTACTATTTTATTGTGCGATGTACATTTAAACAAGGGTTTTTTAATTATTAAGTTGTCTAGTAACACAATATAAAACGTGTCGCCCAAAATACTTATAAATTTGAAGTATAATCCCCGTGATTAATCGTTAAACGGTTAATTATATAAAAGTATTAAAAAAAGAAGAGCAAAATCCAGCTGTCATATGTTAAGACCAGATAGTTTTGTCTACGCCTTCTGTAACCTCATGTTGTCCCCTTCAAAGCGTCTCTTCACATCTCCTAAAGATTTTATGTGATCAACTGTTTTTGTATTCGGTCAACGTCTATGCTTTGACTGTTATTTACGTGTATATATCTCCCATTTTACTTTCCTTTTTGGAGATAATCTTTCTAAAACACATAAAAATTATCTTAACCGTTGATCAAACAACAATTTCGATGTTGGTAGGACATAATGACTTTTGTTACTTCTTCTTACACATTCTATTCGTTAATTTAATTGTGTAATGGATGAATTAAATCAGAGGAGATAAAAGGAGAAGATGCAACAAAAAAGAAAGACAAAACAAGAACAAATGTGGGAGTGGTCCAATGTAAGTGAAAAGGGCAAAAGTGGAAAAAAGAAGAATGTTGGACCAACTAGAGGAATGCCCCAAGATTGGGAGAGGTATCAATCAATCATGATACTCAAAATAAAAACATGAGATATGTATTTATATAAATGTGATCAAAGTGGTCACTTTGGTCCATGGTACATCTTTGCTAGCTTGACCAATTCTTATAAGGCACAAATGTTTATTGGATTTGTTGTTTCATCTTTATCCAACACCAAGTTTCTTTTTATGTTTTATATTTGTGTTCCACTCTTAACGTTTCCCAATTAAATCACTCCACTTTGAATCTTCCACTTATATTCTTTTGTCTTCAACACAACACAAAACCTTTTATATTTTTATTTTTGCATATTCAAATTATATATTTATAAAACGTAGTATACGTATATTATCAATTGGGTAGTAAAAAAGGTCAAAAAGCTGGTACTGGTAAAATGCAGAGATAGATCATAAGAATTTCAAAAGGTAGAATGATAATTGGAAATGAATTGGCACTTCAACCATTTCGAATCTTCAGTCTTCTTCCATCGAATTCCGTTTTGACTCTTTTCACAACGCACGCCGTTCGGCGTTTTCGTACTTCCTATGTTTTACTATTTAGCCCCTATGCTCTATATTATTCTACTTTTTTCTTTACTCACACTATCTGAATTTGGATACCATTTAACATGTTTAGATTTCAACTTCTCGCTGGCTTTTACATTCTCAAACAGCATGTAGTTGTTCCCTTGCCCAATTACAATTTTCAGGCCCATGTTAGACTTTTGAGCCCATCCACCCAACATTCCACGATTAAAAGACAAGAAGAGAGACATTTTCGTATAAAACAAATAGACAGACACTACAGAGAAGAATTGTTATTACAAAGTGCGATGAAGTAAATTTCAAGACATGAAAGTATTTGTTACAGGTTATGTCTGACTCGTTATCTGTTACGGTTCAGGCAAGTTTTGAAGCTATCGGCCACGCCACCCAGAAACAGACTTGGGGACAAGTGAGATTGCATTTGAGGAAGCTTCTAACCTGCACAATACCCGGAAGAGCAACTAGTTATATCCAAATCAGAAAAATATAAAAAACGTTATATAAATTGAGAGAGAAGGAAGAGGGAACTACTTCGATATTTCTTCAACAGCTTTCAAGACTTCGGTGGAACTAGTTTCCAGTACCTGTCCTCCAAATATAATTTCATCTAACACTGCGTGCATCTGCAGTATGTGAATGAAAGAATTTGACATAAAGCTCTACCTAGTACTAACACGCTTTTGTCACATAGAAATCCAAAAGAAGTCACCAAGCCAAATTGCAGCACCAGGTTTTAAATATAATATCAAGAATCTTGTGGCGAGTAATCTGTACAATACAATTACCTTGCTGTAGTTGAACACAATGTCGAGTTCACAGACATTGCTGAAGCATTTGTCCAATGTTTCAACAAGAACTGCCAAAGAAAAGCACCGACTTAGATCAATTATACCATGGAGAGACACCTTTTCACAGCTCTAGATCGAAGAAAATCAATGAGCAACGGAATACCAAGACTCATGTTTAACATCAGTCTGTGATAGGCTACTAAGCCAGTAGACTCTCCGTGTTCACTGAAAGGTAGGATCTACATCGTAAGTTGATTAAAGAGAGTGGCCCTCTCTACCCAACCCAATACCAATCCCAAAATACTCTGACACCTAGATCTTTCAACTGAGCTGGCACACTACTCATATACATTTGCGCTTAAATTCATGGCAACAAGCTTTCATGAAAGAGCTAAGCCACTGCACAATTCTACTATCAAGACTCTGATTTAAAATTCTCTCTTCCTATATTGTCGTGCACATGGATCAAGATGTTCAAAACAAGTTACACCTATAGAGAACTCTCACTCCTACGCACACAAATTGAAATGGAAAAAGGTTGTACAGACAAGCCATTTCAGATCATATTGAAATATAAGAACAATAGCTATTGAGTACAGAAATTTTTTTATGCTAGGTAAAACCGCACCTTGAATGAGATCAAGCATAGCAAGCTCGTTTTCTGAACCATCAAATACAAGAACAAAATAGAGAGTAGCATAGTGCTTGTATACAAGCCGAGAATCCTGCAAACAATATAAACACATTTAAATAAGGTTCTTTAAGAAACCGAGCATTGAAATGATATAGTACCACAGTGAAGAAAGCCATTACCGGACCAAACAATGAATCGATCTCCAGAAAATTGCTTACGTTCTCAGGTCTACTGCACAATACTGTAAATTATACACAGATAAATATCAAAATTGCAGCTTCCAACGATTATAAGAAAAGAAAAAAGACGAACAAAATTCCAGCCACAAGTTTCACGACCGATCGAGATCTTAATACTACATGTTATGAAAGCACGGATAGACGATTACTGATTGGAATCTGGGATTGTTGAAGAGAGAAGGAGAACCTGAAAATACGCCGCGGATGAGCTCCTGTTGCTTCTCTACAGGCTACCAAAATTGAGAATTTGTCAATTGATCGAAGAAACCAAAATTGAAAAAAAGAAAAAGTTACAAAAGAATCGGACCATGAAATCGTAGAATTTAGCTAGACGTGGTTTGCCTTGTGTGTTCATCATCATCACTGCCTTTATCATCTTTCACCTCTCTGTTGCTATCTTTCTCCGGCTCTTGCTGAAACTTTCATAAACTCCGATCTCACGGAATCATTCACTTCCTGTGAACCTCTGGCTAAGCTAGAGTCTTCCAAATAAAATAATTGACAACAGTTGATGACGTCATTACCAATAAGAAATCTCACGTGTAAGTTGGATTCGAGTGCCCTAATTTAAACCAAATTTGAAAGTGCGTAGAAAGAAGCCGCGCCGTCAAATCAATGGTTACTGGCACTCTCCGAGAAGACGACATTGATCACACGAAATGCTTCTAATCGACGAAAACGAAGTCAACGGTGACAATGTCTCCTCTGATGATTCGGAGCTCCAGAAGCACTGCATCAATTCGATCCAATCAACGGTTGTAATCCGGCAATTACCGTCACAAGGTATTGCCTTCAAGCTATGGCTTCCTGCAACCACTCTCGTTACCCTTCTCGATAACTACCGTCGTGACCCAAGCAATAGCCCCCTCACTCACACTCTCTCGAATTTTCAACCCAACGGTTCAGATTCTTCTTCGCAACTTAACATCGTCGAGCTCGGATCTGGAACTGGAATCGTTGGAATCGCCGCGGCTGCGACGCTTGGTGCTAATGTCACGGTGACGGATCTCCCAAACGTCATAGAGAATCTCCGGTTCAACGTCGACGCGAACGCTGATGTCGTGGCTAAATTTGGTGGGAAAATCTACGTGGCATCTCTCCGTTGGGGTGAAATTGATGACGTGGAGGTTTTGGGTCAAAATGTTGACTTGATTCTAGCGTCTGACGTGGTCTATCACGAGCATCTTTATGATCCTCTACTCAAAACGATGCGTTTTATGCTCATAGAAGGAGATAAAAAGTCTAAGAGAGTGTTTCTTATGGCTCATCTCAAGAGATGGAAGAAAGAATCGATCTTTTTCAAAAAAGCTCGGAAACTGTTCGATGTTGATGTTATACACTGTGATAGTCCTCAAGAAGGTTCCAGAATTGGAGTTGTAGTTTACCGTTTTGCATCGAAAGATCAAAACCAGAAGTAAAGAATTTTGTCAAATGTTGATAACTGAATACGTAGCCGACGTGAAAATTGTTTTAACTCAATTCTGAGGCGTAGAAATATTGTCTTATGTAACTTTTGTTGTTAAAAAATAGAAACTTGGGAGAAACAACTTATGAGAAACCTTTCAAATATATTTACTTAAGTCATATTGAAGAGCTTCGAACCCATAACCTTGTTGTATGCAGAGCACTAATTAATCAGTCGATTAGGTCGTGTCCGTACAGAGAACGAAGGTTGTGGGAAAAGAGAAGGAAAAGAAGAAAATGACTCTGGGACTGATAAACGCGAATCCTGTTGTTCAAGCTAAGAAGGAGCGGGTCGTTCGAGCAGAAGATCAATATAGAGATGATGGTGTTGATCCTCTTGAAATTTATGATATCCTTTTTCAATTTGAGTTTGGTTAGATCAATTTTTTCTGGGTTTTTGTTTTTATTGGGAGTTTTTGTGTATTTTGCGATCTTTGACAAAAATAGACAAAGTATGTAAGAGATATAAGAGATCCAGAACACCCTTATTCTTTGGAGCAGCTAAGTGTTCTGTCCGAAGATTCCATTACTGTCGATGACAAGCTTGATCTCGTTCTGTGAGTCAATATTAAACTTCATCTTTGCTTTGTATATTCTTTCTTCCATTGATTGCTAGATTTTTAGAAGAAAGTTCCTATTTTAATGTATTGTCCTAAAAATTGGATCCAAATGTTGAGGCCTTTCTGTGTTTACTTACATGTACATGATCTTTATCAATTGTGAATTTTGTTGTTGGGTTTGTCATAATCTCAGGATAACGTTTACACCGACGGTTCCTCATTGTAGTATGGCAAGTGTAATTGGTCTGTGTTTGAGAGCTAAGCTTAGAGAATGTTTGCCACTTCATTATAAGGTCATCTATGCTTTCAAATAACTCTTTCAATCTAGTCTGATTAATAAAAAGATTTCAATGGTCACTTCACTTGTTACATATGTTTGATTGCTTATATTTTGTTTTACTTATGTTTCAGGTTGATATCAGAGTGACTCCTGGTTCTCACGCCGATGAAGTTTCAGGTGAGGAGGTCATATAAATAATCATCCACTAGACCATCTCTTCGATATGGTTTAAGCTGGTTATATCATGTATACTTTCTATAATGTAGAGCCTTGGGAGAGGATGGATGATATGCACAGATTATAATGCTTTGTCCTTATGATTTTTGGTTATCTATTATCTCTTTGTGTTTAGAGAAGGTTGATGTCTTTTGCTCTGAATTTTGATGCCTTATGGTTTTTCTTTGTTGCAGTGAATAAACAGCTGAATGATAAAGAAAGAGTGTCGGCTGCATTTGAGAATCCCAATCTCAGCCAGCTCGTGGATGAGTGTATCAATTCTGAATTCTTCTGAGATTTGATCAGATCATGTACAGTTTCGATGTCCTGGGTTATTAAAATGCCTTAAAGACCGCTCTTTAGTGTCAGAGTACACATTTTTGCAGTGTTGGAATGTTGTATACTACTCGATAATGATACAAAACCTTTTGTCATAGCAACTGTAGTTTGAAGTTACCAGAACAGCTAAAAAAGAAGCTATTCAATCAGGAAAATGAAACCATTATATTTTTTGGTGTGCTTCATTCAGTTTTTAGGGATTGATACGAATTTCTAAGATGCAAACCAGCTTTCTCAGGATGGTTTACATGACTATTACACTATATTTACTGTCAGTTTCTTGTACTCTGTAGCTTATTCGTATAATCCATAGTAAGTAAAAGGAGAACTGGTAGTATTCTGCATTTAAAACTACTAAAAGCCAGCAATGGACCAAATTTGGTGTTGTGCAGACTTTTGTAAAAGTTTGCTTAAAACAGGCAATGTGAAAGACAAACTCTTACAACCATAGGTGTTATATTCTGACATAAATATGAATGTCCTGTCGACATTAATCACAGATATCCTGTTCTTGTCATGTAGATTTTGTTTTATATCATTGTGGCGACTTTAGTAGTTGGGTAAAACATTCAGTTGACCGTTTGTTTCTGTGGCTGTATCTTGTTAGATCATTATCAACAAGTTATCTTGAATTAACCAATGGTTAGTCTAATTGTTTGCAATCTCTTGTATGAGCACAACAATTGTCAGGTTAAATCTGCTATAACTCTGCAATTGATTTTGCTTAACAAGTGGCTCAAATTGTAACTTGCATAGAGATAACTCAGAAAAGGGGTGATAGAAAGAAGAAGAAATCAAATATGATTGATTTAATGTCTTTAATTATCTTAAATGATATTATTTTGGGTGAATTACTATACTAGTTCAGAAAGATGGGTTAACTACAAAATTTTGTATATTAGCAAATCTAGGTTTTTGTGAGTAAATAAGGCAGTTTTACCCTTAGTTGTTTGAAAAACTAAAAACAATATTACGAAACTGTCATTAATGAATAATTTCACGTCAGCGCGCAGAAAACGAGACACTGTTTTGGTGGATTTAGACTAACTGACATAGTTTTGTAGGTTTTCATAAAGTGTTATGTAAGTTCTCTAAGTATCTTTTGTAGGTTGAATGTTTGCATGATTTGTAGGTTTAGCAATCAGGCTATGTAGGTTTTCTGAAATAGTTTCGTTTGTGTAGGTTTGTTTTTACCTTTGTATGTTTTATTTGGTTTGTTTTTACCTTTGTAGGTTTTATTACGTTTGGGTACCTTTGTAGGTTTTATTACGTTTGTGTACCTTTGTAGGTTTGTTACCTTTGTAGGTTTATTCTCTATTAAGTATCATTTGTAGGTTGAATGTTTCCATGATTTGCATGTTTAAAAATCAGGCTATGTAGGTTTTCTGAAATAGTTTCGTTAGTGTAGGTTTGTTTTTACCTTTGTAGGGTTTATTACATTTGGGTACATTTGTAGGTTTTATTACGTTTGTGTACCTTTGTAGGTTAGTTTTTACCTTTTTAGGTTTTATTCCCTATTAAATATTCTTTGTAGGTTGAATGTTTGCATGATTTGTAGGTTTTATTTGGTTTGTTTTTACCTTTGTAGGTTTTATTACGTGTGAACCTTTGTAGGTTTTATTACGTGTGTACCTTTGTAGGTTTTTTTTTGTGTTGTAGGTTTTCATTCAAGGTTTTGTAGGTTTTTCGTCACTATTCATCATCTTCAACCCAACTTTTCGAAAATTTCAAAATTAACTCATCAGCCTTGTAATTTTGTGTTCAAATCAAGGTACCCAACCAATATTCAACACAACGCAGCTCAACTCACTCAACAAAGCCCTCAAATTCGAGTTATATGGAAAATATGCAATTTTAGAGTACGTAAAACTTGATGAAATCAACACTAAAACACAACAAAATCTTTTAAAAACATAAAAATTCATTGTTTCATCTACTTCGCTGAAGAAGAAGAAACAAAAAAAAAATTGATTATTTTAAAAAATTAAATTCTTGTAATAAAATCAAAACCTTCAAAATTACATATAATTTCCTCACTTCTGTTACTATTTGCAAATTCGAAAAAGCTATATTTGTAATTAACCTATCTTTCTGGACTAGTAGAATAATTATCCCTATTATTTTTGTGTACCAACAAATTTTCAAAGCATGATTGTGGCATTTGAATCATCATTACGTATACTAACAAAAAATAATAAATTTTGGGACACCGTATCTTTCCTTCCGCATTAAACCACAATCGGTTGGGGACTTTAAATTATTCTTTGTATATTAACCAATAAATTAGTTAGAATCATTATGCATTCACAAACAGGAGTGTTAGAAAGCAAAATTTGGATGGCATTTTTAGTATTTAAGAAATGAGTGCGACTTTGCCTCATTTCAATGCCAAAATTCTTGAAATTCTGGCTGTTCTGCATCTAAAGATTAAACAATCAATTCTTTTATTTAAAAAGTAAAAGACAGAAATATTTATTATCAATCAAAGAATTAAACTAAAAATTCGATCCACTTTTCCCAAACCCGAATATAATCTGTACTTGGTTTACAATTTCAGTTGCTTTCACTTCCATCGAGAGATTTTGCATCAAAGTAGGGGAAATTCTCTTCAATGGCGACAGAGAAGTCGAGCTCTAAGAAGCAAGCATGGTGCAGAAGACAAAACACTCATATATTTCAATTAAGTCAAAACAATTGTTTTGTATTCATAAATCGTTATTCTGTTTTTGTTTTTATTGGTGCAGGTTTTTTTGTACCACAGGCTTACCAAGTGACATTGAAATCGAAGTTGAAGATATAACATTTCATCTCCACAAGGTCTTGATTCTTCTTCTCTGATTTTTCAGTAGTTTTCTTACAAACTAAAAACTGAGATTCTTTGTTTGTTCCTTCAAGTTTCCTCTGATGTTAAAGAGCAGAAAACTTCACCAGCTGATTACAGAGCAGGAACAGAGGTTAGAAGAGAGTGACGTTTATTCTCAAATCAAGCTCGAACATTTTCCCGGAGGTTCAGATATTTTCGAGATGGTGGTAAAGATAAGCTACGGCTTCAAAGTTGAACTCTCTACTTCCACAGTAGTCCCACTCCGTTGCGCCGCCGATATTCTAGAAATGACTGAAGAATACTCACCGGAGAATCTAATTTCAAAGACTGAGAAATTTCTCTCTCAGTTCGTCTTCAATAGCGTACGAGAATCCATTGAAGCATTGCAAGCTTGCGAATCATTCTCTCCACTAGCCGACTCGCTCGGTATAACGCAACAGTGTATAGACTCCATTGTCTCCAAAGCTTCCTCAACCGATCCGTCGTGGTTTTCATTCGGTTGGCCACTAAACAAGGGAGCCAACTTCCTCGTTGATTCAACTAAACGAAAGAAACGGGGAAAGGATTCCAAAACGGAGCTGTGGTTCGAAGATTTAACGGATTTAAGTTTTCTGACCTTCAAACGTGTGATCGTAGCCATGAAATCGCGAGACCTGAGTCCCGAGATTGTAGAGAGATCTCTAATTCGCTACGCAAGGAAACACATCCCTGGAATTTCGCGATCATTATCTTCTTCTTCCTCTACCATAGCTTCCGAGAATCAACAGAGAGATTTATTGGAGACAATAACCTCAGAGCTTCCATTGAACAACTCCTCCATAACCGCAAAAATAACGAGATCTCTCTTCAGGTTATTACGATCCGCAATTATCCTCAATGCCTCAGAGAATTGCAGGACGTTTCTCGAGAAAAAAATTGGATTGCAGCTTGAGAAAGCGACGCTTGACGATTTGCTCATCCCAAGTTACTCGTACCTCAACGAAACGTTATACGATATTGATCTCGTGGAGAGACTCTTACGTCATTTTCTTGAAAACACTGCCGTATCATTACAGTCGTTGACGGTGGTTGGGAAATTGATCGACGGAGTTCTGGGAGAAATCGCATCGGACGCTAATCTCAAACCGGAAAAATTCTATAATCTGGCGATTTTGTTTCCGGTTCAAGCACGGGTTTACGATGATGGACTTTATAGAGCCGTCGATATATACTTGAAGGTGAGCTATAATAAAATTGAAAATAAATCATTTAATTATGGTGCTGCCCAGGATCGAACTGGAGACCTTTTGCGTGTAAGGCAAACGTGATAACCACTACACCACAGCACCTGATGCTTATTCTTCTTATTTTGTTCTTTATAGACGCATCCGTATATATTGGAGACAGAGAAGGAGAAGATATGTAGCGTAATGGACTGGAACAAAGTGACAGTGGAAGGATGCACACACGCCGCTCAAAACGAACGTTTGCCACTACGAGCCGTCGTACAAGTCCTGTTTTTAGAGCAATTACAGCTCCGGCAATTGATTACCGGGACGTTAATGACGGTACTAACGGAGGAAGATGGTGATGAAACTGTGGGAGAAGAAGAAGTGGTGGACTTTTGCAGATGGAAGAAAACAGTGATGGAGAATCAAATGCTTCGTTCCGATATGGATACCATGAGGACACGTGTGAACCAACTAGAGAAAGAGTGCTCGAGCTTGAAGAAAGTGATCGACAAGTTGGACAATGAAAAATCGTTGGAAGTGAACGATGGGCCGAGAAAGTGGTTAACCGGGACCAAGTTTGTATGTAAATTCACCACACAAGTCTGTGATTCGCACGAATCAACAATTGTCGATCGAAGATCGCGACGTTTTTAGCTATTACGTTTATGAGAACCAACTTGTTCTTTTTTTGTCAAGCAACTTGTTCTTCTTGACGTTCTATATATTTAATTATACGTCATGAAGTATAAATTTTTTTTACGAAACGGTGCGGAGCCTTCAATAATATTGAAGTGGTCCTGAAAGTGATGTTATACTCTCTGTGATGTCCGAAGAATCCATTTGTTAGAGAAAAAGTTATTCGTTACATACAGTCAAATTACTGTTTGTAGTAATAGGAGAAAAATGTTATATCACATAAATAGGATCATTGCATAATCAAATAACTGTGGACGAAAAATAATAAATTTCTTTAGTCTTATCAATCTAGGCTATTGATTTCAATTTGTATACATTTCTGATAATAAATTTGATGTTGTTCAGCAGACGTTACACAAGTGACAAGAATTTAGGTTGCCAGGTAGCTTAAGCACGCGCTATTCAAAGGACTAAGTCAACTTTATGAATAGTGTTTGCAACGTGGCGGTTTAATCTCTTATTGTCTACTATATAATTCAATCAGAGAAGGACACGTCACTACTTACAGTTGGTTTGCGGCGCTAAACCAGGAACGATTGAAGATGACTATTAAACAAACCTAAAAAAAAGGGAAAATTATTGGAAAGACAGAAGAGTAAGAAATACGACCTGAATAGCTGAACCTAGCTGGAAGCGGATTTATAAACAAATTAGAAACCGGAAATTATTATTGTCTTCTTCGTTCGAAGATCGATTTGATTATCTCTGTCTCTTTGCTTTAGGCTGAAGAAAGAAGAAAAACGATGGGGCGTTTGGATTATCTGGCGATGAAGACCGATGACGTTGATACGGTTGCTTTGGTTAATTCCGATATGGAGGAATTGAAGATCGCTGCACAGAAACTGTTTACCGATGTTGCGAAGCTTGGTGGATTAGGCTTTGGTGTTTCTTTTCTCAAATTCCTCGCTTCTTTCTCTGCCATGTGAGTTTTCAACTTTTAAATTCAGACCACTATATCGTCAACTTTCTCTTTTTGTGATTCTCTAGTGGGTTCTTTAATAATCGACGACTGGGTCATTTTGTGACTCGTACATGTTGAATTCGAAAACTGAATTTTTGGTTCCGTTCAAATTTTCCGAGATCGGAGATTAGTGAGTCCGAAAATTTGATACAAGTGAATTTGATCTTATCAACTGGTTTTTTACTCTGTTATTGAGATTTATTGACATGATAATGGTTTCTCGTGGCTCTCACGCATATATAATCCACGAAAACTTAACCCTACTGTTACTACAATTGAAAAGTGATTACTTATGCTTAATTTATGTATATTTCTGTTAGCTTGTTGACATTTGCAGTAATCTTCTACTGTTTTAAAGTTTATTCTATCTTTCCAATTCTAGCATCTCTGATTGGTTGAAACATGAAAGTAGTAATTTGATGGGTGGTACCAGACATGAAAAGGGTTATGTTTCTTATGCTTTTGACATGAAAAGGGTTATGTTTCTTATGCTTTTGA
This sequence comes from Lepidium africanum, assembly GCA_900406405.1. Lineage (NCBI taxonomy): Eukaryota > Viridiplantae > Streptophyta > Magnoliopsida > Brassicales > Brassicaceae > Lepidium > Lepidium africanum. The sequence goes on from OVAX01000696.1 coordinate 45,488, forward strand.
TTTTGTACTTTGATGCAGTTACTTGTTAATACTGGATCGTACCAATTGGAAAACCAATATGCTCACATCACTCTTAATACCATACATCTTCCTTAGTCTTCCTGGTGTCATCTTTAACTTCCTCAGGTAACAAACTCTTTTTCTGTAGAAAGACATAACATATTCTAATAATGTAATCTACAGATATGCATTGGTTAAAGTGAAAGTTTCCATTTTTGTTGTCAGTGGAGAGGTTGGGAAATGGATTGCTTTCGTTGCAGTTGTACTCAGGCTTTTCTTCCCTAAGCATTTTCCAGGTGATTAAACTTTTATATCTTTGTTGTTTCTTCTTCTGCCGTCTCAGTTACCATATTGGTAATGTTGAATGTTACTTAAAAGTAGTCTAGTATCTTGAAATGTTTTTAAGGAATAGGCTTTGAGGTAAACCTCTATTTACATTTAGGCCTAGTCATTCCCACTGTAGTTGCTGGAATTAGTTTCTCAATTTTGCTTTTGTGGTTGTCAAAATTGGCAGATTGGGTTGAGATGCCAGCTGCTCTAATTCTTCTGCTGGTAGTTTCTCCACATTTCCTTGCTCATCAAATACGTGGAACCTGGATTGGCACTGTCATCAACCTTTTCATAGGCTGTTATCTTCTTCAAGAACATATCCGAGCATCAGGTGGGTTCAGAAATTCATTCACACAGCCTCGTGGAGTATCAAACACTTTAGGAATCATCCTTCTTTTGGTCTACCCTGTTTGGGCTCTTATCGTCCGTGTCGTATAATCACATTCCTGTTTTCCATCTCAAACTTGTTTCTTGCTCGGCTGGTCCTCAAACTGCATTAAACATCGAGTAGAGCAAGAATCATTTGGTGTTACTTCCTTCTGATTATGTTGCATACCCAGATACTGCCTCAAGCTCAATTAAAGTTCCGTATAAAAAAAAAAAAAAGAACTTCTCATTTTTTAAATATTTGTTTGTCTATTGTAAGAAGAATTTTCCTGTTCTGAAATCTGTTTCTGTGTATATTTCTTGTGGATTCCGTTTCATATATGCAGTGGGGGAATGTTTGTCGTTTTTATATATCGAAACAAATAAACTGTGCGGTGTTTCATACTCACCGTAAAAAGAAAAGGAAAAAAAACGCAAGTGGTGGCGTAACATTGGAAAGGAAACACACCTGCGTGGCGTTTTGAATTCCGAGTATGGAGAACTAAGCGCCGTTTTAGAATTATATAACTAGACTTTATGTCGTTTAGAAACAGAGAGGAAGTCATAAAACCCTAACCCTAGTTCGGTTTCTTTATAAATAATTCGCCGTTTACAATCACAAATTGTCTCCGATAACGAGTTCGACTCTATATTGAATTTCAGGCTCTCTCTAATCTTTTATTGTTTTTCGTATGTTGAGATTAGTATCGGTTTTGTTTTCGATTTCATATCTTTATGATCGAATTTGTTCGTCTTTTTTTTTTTTTTTTTTTTTTACT